>JAGXJF010001933.1:0-88449 GCA_019208055.1 Stipa capillata | reverse complement strand
AATAATACTCCGACAGTTGGCGCGCCAGGTAGGGGCCGTGCGCGTAGATTAATCTGAAAGAATTCAGATGGGTTTCTTTGATCAACAACAATGGCGACTTCGCTGATTCACTAGGCAAGCTCCGCATCTGCGACTTGGCTCCTAACCAGTCGACGGAAACTTCACTCGGGCGATCCCTCGAGTCTACACCAACATCAACTTCGGCGGAAACTTCACTCGGCCATGAAGCTCGGGGGCTCGACATCAACATCGCCCTCAGCGCAACCATGCAGGACAGCACGAATGATCGACTCGTTTGCGCTCCCCCCGCTGCCTCAAGCATCGTTTCACCGATTCCTTTGGTGGGATCATGCGGAATAGAGTCTACATCGACCCTACAAAATTTTGTCGAGATCCGATGGGGAATCTCCGGCTAGCTCCGAGAAACCGAGTGCTGCTCGGGTCCAGTCTGGAATCCGCGTGATCTCGGGAAAACAAGGATAGCGGCTGACTCCCACATCGTTTCACCAATCATACCGTCCAGATTGTGCGGCATTATTATTCCTACCACTCCGTAAAATTTCAGCTCGATCCGACGGTTCAATCTCCGGAAAACGCCCAATTAGCACATCAAATTTCGGATCTAGGCGAATTCCTGCACGGGAACAACTCGATCCGAGTTCATCTCTACCCTTGGGCGACTTGTCATACCACCTCGGTTTAAAGAGATTTTTTGTGGAGTGGTGTGCTATTCTCATGCACATGCCTGCAAAATTTGAGCATATTCCGACGGTTCAATCTCCGGCGATCTTCCGACCATCAAACCACTGCCGGCGCATGAGGCTACGTCACTCACCGCCGACTCGGACTTCGTCGCTCCACCGACTCGGACCTCGTCGCGCCGCCCGCTCCGCCGAGTCGACCTCGTCACTATCCCGCGGACTCGGACCTCGACACGCCGGTCACTCTCGCGGACTCGGACCACGACGCGTCGCCGCTCCGCCGACTCGGACTTCGTCGCTCCGTCGACTTGGGCCACGTCACCAACGCCTGGAACATTGAACAGCTGCGTCGCTTCTACGCTTAAAAGGTTGAGGGACTCGGCCAAGGCGTTTGCTCTGTACGTGACCTCATCCCTCAGCAGGGGAACCTCTTCATCGAGGAGCCGACAGCTACCCAGGCAAATTCATCAAGACCTCCACTCGGTTTCTCGAACCAACTGGAGGCTCGGGGGCTACACCCACTGGGTGCACTGTTCGTGCCCCCAGTGTGGAATTTGCAAAAGGAAAAAGAAAACGGCCGTAGTGCGCTTCAGGGCCGCCAGTCGGGACCGAGTCACTCGGTTCCGAGCGCTACAGGCTGAAAGATTTTGAGGGTTAACCTCCAGGGGTTCACAACCACTCGGATACACCGATACCACTCGGGATTCAGTCGGCAAGTTCTATGAGTCCCTCACAATCTCCCTACAGGCTACTAGGAGTTGCGCTCAGGCGGATGATCACTCGGGAAAACCTATCCAAGGAGAAGGCTGGAGCACTCGGCTCAGGCTAAGCTGCAGTCAGATCGTGAAGGACTCGGGGGCTACTGACGATGCCATGCCCCCGGGGTATACCAGCGGCGGAGGAAGTCGGCCCCGACAGCACGGGGTAGCCCAGGCCCACGACTCGGAATCCGACTGGGATACCGGGGCGCATCATCAACTTGGAGTACAAGACATGTATATTTAGTAGGTCTAGTTGCAAACCGACTAGGACTCTACCTTGTAACCGACTCGGACTCATGTAACCCTAACCCGACCACCTATATAAGGGGAGGTAGGGGCCTCCCGATCAGCAGACTTAGATCTAGACTCAGATCTCCACGCAGACAACCACCTCTGCACATACCTCTCATACGAGGCACCATCAATACAATCCACAAAGGCAGGATGTAGGGTATTACCTCATCTCGAGGGCCTGAACCTGGGTAAATCCTTGTCTCGTGTGCACCCCTCTGGATTCTCTATGCGTACACCGCCCCATATTAAGTATTGCCGGAATAATACTCCGACAGTCGGGAAGGCCATCCAGAGGCAAAGACCTGGCAGCGGTGAGATCGTGAAGGACTCGGGGGCTACTGATGGTGATATGCCACCCGGGTATCTCCAAGGAGGACGAATCCGGCCTTCCAGCCACGGGATGGGCCGGCCGGCTACTCGGAGTCCGACTACAACGCGGGGGCACCGCATCAACGTGGAGTGCAAGACACGGATTAGTACCGTCCGGCTTACCCGGAATCAATTGTAACCGAATAGGAAACATATCTCTTAGCCCGATCCGGACTCTGTAACCCTACCCCGGCCGACTATATAAGGCCCGGTAGGGGACCTCCGATCGGCATCCTACCTCAGAACATCTCATCTAGCTTAATCTCCATTGTTTCATAGCTCCGGCCCCTTCGAGATCGATTCTCTAGGGCCTGCGGCACTCGGGATACAGCAATACCAGCCACCAAACACAGGACGTAGGGTATTACCTCTCCGAGAGGGCCTGAACCTGTCTAAATCTTGTCTCCCGTGTGCAGCCATCCTGATTTGCTGTGCTCACACCGCCCATAATTAGTATTGCCGGAATAATACTCCGACAACCGTTCTTACCTACGCAAAGCCACAACGTGGATTCAATTATTGCTATAAACTTTTCCAAGCCTCCCGTTGCAAATTAGATTTCACTATAGCAAGAGAGACAGACACCCGCCAGCTGCTTATGCAATACAAGTTGCATGTCGAGCGTAGAACCGGTCTCATGTGCGAGGACATGTAAAGTTGGTCCGGGCCGCTTCATCTTGCTATCCGTAAAATCCAAAGTGCACGAAAAGAGGTAGCAACAAGAGAATCAACGCCCACAATCCAATTGTGTTCTACTCATAACAAAGCATCTACGCATAGATCTAGCTCTGATACCACTGATGGGATTCGTAGCATAGAAAACAAAATTTTCCTACGAGATGCAAACGAAAACCTAGATCCAATCTAGAAAACAAGATCCAATCTAGAAGAAGCTTGCAACAAGAGACAGATCATATTTACATACCCTCGACGAACACGTCAACGCAGCGGAGAATTTGACCGTTGTCGATGAAGCCCGCAGCCTCCCGCAGCTAGGTTATACCTCCCAGCCGCGAGAAGGGATCTTCTCGTGTTCCAATCCGACCAAGCACCGCAACGAGCGGCACCTCCGAGATGTGCACACGTACGGCTCGATGACGTCTCCTCTTCTTGATCCAGCAAGGTGAGGTGGAGAGGTAGATGAGATCTCCAGCAGCACGACGGTGTGGTGGTGGATGTGGTGGAGAAATTCCTGCAGGGCTTCGCCTAAGCAGCTGCGGGAGAGGAGCAGATGGGAGAGAGGGAGGGGCTGGCGGCTAGGGTTCAAGGGGGGCTGCGCCCAGCCCTCCCCCCCTTTATATAGGCTCGGTACTGTTCATGTGAACAGTACGTGAACAGTAACTTGCCTCCCAAGTTCCCCTTTTTCCTTTATCTTTAGATCTCCTATTTTTTAAGGGATATCGATCTTATCCATCTAGGAAGGGGGGTACTGTTCATAGCGACACTATTCACGTGTGTACTGTTCATGCAGTACCCTTGGTCCATGTGGACCCCTCCGGGATAAGTGGGCCCTACTCTAGAACCCTCCGGAACCTTCTAGAACTTCTCCGGAACTCTGCCGGAAAAAATCCGAACCTTTCCGAAACCCTAAAAATACTTTCCCATATATGAAATTGTATCTCCGGACCATTCCGGAGCTCCTCGTGACGTCCTGGATCCCATCCGAAACTCCGAACAAAATTTCGGTCTCACCATATTAATATCTCATTCTCTACCCTAGCATCAACGAACCTTAAGTGTGTGACCCTACGGGTTCGGGAATATGCGGACATGATCGAGACACCTCTCCGATCAATAATCAATAGCGGGACCATGGATGTCCATATTGATTCCCACATATTCAACGAATATCATTTATCGGTTGAACCACGATGTCGAATGTTCCATTCCTTTGTCTCACGATATTTTACTTGCCCGAGATTTGATCGTCGGTATCACCATACTAGTTCAATCTCGTTTCCTGGTAAGTACTCTTTACTCGTTCCGTAATACAACATCCTCTGTGACTAACTCCTTAGTCCCTTGCTTGCAAGCGATATCGAATGTGCATTACCGAGTGGGCCCAGAGAATATCTCTCCGTCACGTGGATGGACAAATCCCACTCTTGATACATGCAACCCAACAGTACTTTCCGAGATACCTGAAAGACACATTTATGATCAACCCTGTTACGGCGTGATGGTTGATGCCCTCAAAGCATTCTTTCGGTACTAGGGAGTGGCATTATCTCATGGTCGAAGGACTAGAACATTTACATATGATAGCTGAAGCAAATAAAACTTAGTGACACGATCAAATTGCTACGCTCAACTTGGGTCTATCTATCACATCATTCTCCTAATGATATGACCTTGTTATTAATTAACAACTCATGTTCATGGTTAGGAAACCTTAACCATCAATTAATCACAAGCTAGTGTTAGAGGATCACTAGGGACACGGTGTTGTTTATATAACCACACAAGTAATAATGTTTCCAATTAATACATTATAGCATGGAGAATAAACTTTATCATGAACTTGAAATATGACAAATAACAACTTTATTATGCCTCTAGGGCATATTTCCAATAGTTTTCCCCCTCAGAAATGTAAAACCCTCTGCACTCTCTATTCCCGTGTCCTCAGCACGAAAACTCCAATTCCTCCTTTCTCGGCCAACCATTCCCTCTCCAATTTCCTCTCACGTCAAAACGTTGGGACTCTGGTTCTCATTCGTTTCAACTCTGAACACCCTAATTCTTTTCCTACATTCCTATAAATCAAATTCTACCCTCCAGTAGAACTTGTTCGCACGAAAATCAATCTGCGAAACACCTAGATAAACGGAGTCGCCAATTGTGATAATTATCGTACTTTCATGTACGACGAACGATTGCTTTCCAAGCAAAGCAACAGAGGATAACTATGCACTTTCGTGTACGACGAACGATTGCTTTCTGAGCAAAGCAACAAAGATCTTCTTACTTTCGTGAAGAGAACGACTGTTTTTCAGCGCAAAACAGCAAAGATCTATGCTAAGAACAAAAGGTAAAAGGTAAGGTAATAGATTGATTTGTGTCGATTGTTGGATGTTTCAATCGGCCGTCACCTTACATATTTATAGGGCGGCTGGTCTTCCCCTAGGAAATCAAGACTCCTGATCCTAACTCATACAGATATATAACTTTCCTTCTAATGGATCCTGATTCTAATGTACATACGACTTCTTTCTCTTTAAGTAATTTGACCACCATGATCAGGACTCCTCCTTGTGTACGAGATATCTTTCCATATAAACGAGTACCTTTCCAATCTAAGATTAACCTTCCTTTCATGACCACCCGCGGTTCTTGTCCTCCAAGTCAAAGTCTCTGGCATCTCTAAGTCCGCATCTCTAGTGTCAGATAAGTCTTGCAGTGGATAACTAGTCGTGTCAACCCATCCGCAGATCAACTCGGTAGCGCCATGGCTTGATTCTGCTGAGAAGGGCTCGGCTCCAGCCACTGGGCGTGGGCAACTTGGGTACTCGGAATACCAGTACTCGGGGTCACCAGTACTCGGGAAACACCAGTACTCGGGGCCACCAGTACTCGGGAACACCAGTACTCGGGGGCGCTGGTGCTCGGGATCACGGGTACTCGGGTCGCGAGTACTCGGGGTCACAGGTATTCGGGCTCGCTAATACCCGGAGGTACTGCTCGGGGTGTTACAATAGTCAAGCCTGCATTAAAGTTTAACACTAAATCCACAGCTTGTTAGTCCATTATTTTAACCTCAGATGGCAAAATTAATTTGGCCAAATGAATAAATCCAAAGCAAATTACACTATAAACAGAACTTTCATAATTTTTAAAATTATTTTAATAAAATTTTGATATATTTCAAATATGCATGTTAATGTATAGCTCACTCAATTTAGCCCAAATAAATGATTCTTGCTCCAAAAGAAAATCTCTAAGATCCAATATAATATTTGATTCTAGTAGTATTTTGGAAACTTAAGTATTTTTGTACGTCAAATCATAGAGTTATGAAGCCCTATATTATCCATTATTCTCCAAATGAAATATGTTTGATGTATTGTTCCAAAGACCTTTTCACCGAAAATTTCTAGACTACTTCAAAAGTCATTTCTTGTCCTCGGGACCTATATATGATTTTGAAATCCAAATTTATGTATATTAGAATAATAAAATACATGTATTGCCTTTACAGACATAATTCATCATTTTGGACATAATCATCATTTGGCTAAGGTATACGTAACTAAAAAAATTTCCACAACACCTTATATAGGTTTATAAAATATTTTCAACCTATAGTACCCTCTATTCTCAAGTGAAGTTTAGGTCGAAAAATATCTTCATGCAAGGTGGCACAAGCTCAAGAAACCCTACCTTTAAACGTACCTTGAAACCTATTTGCGATATAATCTTAAATGTCCAAATTGAATGTTCTGAAGCCAAGGCCATCCACCTTGCCATGCTTGCCGAAGTTATGCTTTCTTGGATTTTAAGCTGGATTTTATTTGGATGATGTGCTTATGCTCAACGTCTTTTAACGTGTAGTTTTGACATTCTGATATCTCGTGCAGAGATGATTGTCGTACCAAGCTCAAGATTGTGAGCAGGCCAATATTGCCAAGCAAGCTTCTTCCCTCTTGATAATGTTGAGACCCCATATTGTGAATACAATGTGTTGATGTGAAACATGCATGCTATGTGGTGAAAACCATGTTTTATGTAGCATTAGCTACGACCTATATTGCATGAACCCTAGTTCGTTGATATCTCCTTGTCACCTTAAGGACTAATTAATCCTAAAGATACTAATGGGACTCTAGGGTAAAATATATATGTGTATATATATATATATATATATATATATATATATATATATATCTTGGCTTAGCCATGCAATAGAAAAACTAGGTTTTTACAAAAAGGGAGAATCCCAAGAAATCTCTTTATGAGGAGGGCTTCGGAAGGACCGTGATTGTCTGGTGGATGTTTGAAGGGTTAGTAATGTCCGTGGGGAATGGGATGACTTTGAAAATTTTCATTATCAAAACCAAAACAAAAATGGAATGATTTGGATCCGGGTTGGAAAAGGAAGGAGTAGGTCCTTGGAAGTTGTAGCCACCATGGCATGTTTACACTAGCCCATCGTGGCTTGTTTATGTTACCTATTGTGAACGGTTATGGTGCGGAGTCTTTCTTGGATCAATCAAGGACCAAACCTAATAGGCTGTGTGGGTATGTGCGGATGAGGTAATAGCTTCTGTAGAGAGGTTTCTCCATTTTGGCATGAGGTTATGCTCGAAACAAAGGTGGAACACCACTCTATTTGTAGCGTTTTTGCGAATTCAAGTAGAGGTGGTTAAGTCCATCTAGCGGGTTCATCATTAGGGCTACTCTGGTGAAGAGTCTCATTGTAATAAGCCTGCCGGCACACCTCGTACGGTGGGCTCATTGGTATCTAGCAACAAGGGGGACTTACATCTTGTGGGTAAAGCTATACAACCTGCAGAGTGTTAAAATCTATTCGAATAGCTGCGTCCACGGTCATGGACACAACTGTCAAGTCACACATTGGTTAGACTATGTTTTCAAAACAAAATGGGTCATTGGGTTTAAGGTTGTGAGCATAATGTACTCACAATGTGCTTCATGACCTCCCATGTGGGGCGGGAGTCGTGGAAGTGAGGAGCGAGCCATACTACAAGGTCGTGGTACAGGAGGGCTTAAAGTGATCTTAAGTCGTTACCTGAAGAGGTCGGCACGATGAAGTATAAGATGATAGCAGATGCTACCGTCGCTATTTTACGTTACTCGTTGGAGGTGAGATTGTTGCGAATCGCTTTCAATCGATTACTCATATATTTGAATGAGAACTTACTTGTCACACAATATGCAACATATGGCAGAGCCACCTTTCTTGAACTAAGCCTTGCATGAATATATCTATTAGTCTCTCCTCTAGATTGCTCGCGGGTACATTCAATGTACTCACCTGGCTTGTTGATTTGGCAGACGAAGGAAACATCTACTTCGAAGATGACAATGGTGTTTGCGAAGGCTAGAGTGTAACCCAGTCAATTGCCTGTAGGGTATGACATCCTGATGAGCCACACCACTGCTTGATTTCTGCAGCAAGCTTTTTAGCCATTAGGCTACAGGTATAAGACCTCAACCTATTGGTCTATCATGTATCATATTATTATATATTTGCGTGTAAGGCAATGATATACATGTTAACTTGTGTGTACTGTTACTGATCATGGACCAGTACAGGAAGCATAGGAGTTTATCCGTCCCTTAAAATCAGGTACGCCACACTAGAATGAGAAGCCATCAACCTTAAAGCAGTGATCTGATCTATCTTAAATACCTTGTGGACCTCTCAGAATAGAGTGTAATGGAAGAAGGACAATAGAGTCATACAATATTGGTATCGGAGGAGTATCACTACTCGAGGGTGACTCACCTACCGAATTCCAAGGAGGATAAGTATATCATAATCTTTGTTCAATCACTACATTATCTACCAATAACCATGATCTAGCATCTCCCACGCCTAACTATTATCATGCAAGAACCATGCTTTACCTTCAACATGTAATTATTGTTTTTAGATCTATATACTTGCATCAATCACTTTCAAAGAAAATTCAAAAAACCTTTTTTAGGGAAAGCATACTTGTGACTTGTGACACCACAAGTGCGAGGACGAAGTGACCACCACCATAGGTCCTCACAGGAATGGACATAAAAACTAGGGAGCATACTTCCAAACAGACTATTGCAACTAGCTCTATGCACATGCAGAACATTAGTGGCCATCCTCCAGGGTGCCTAGGGAATAACACCTTGTACAGGGGCAGGTCCACATCTTCGATGACTGCCTCAGTTGGGACAAAATTGCTCCTTGGCGTGTGTTGCAGTCGACAGCCGTTCACTTGGATGTCTCGCGTGTGACTATCATTCGTGCACATGCCCTGCTCACGGTCGTTGTACGCATGGTAAAGCCGCCTGCTGCCTACCTCTTAGTGTCTCTCTACGCTTTGGAGCCATGCTTCTTGCGCTCAAGTGGCGGTGACCTATGTTGCGTCCTAACATGACATCTTGCTCACTCCCAATGGACGGCACCACCTATCGTTGACTACTCGGTCGTACTATAAACTTGTTGCACCCGTGGTGATTGCTGGAATAAGTCTGGATTACCCCCTGAGGTTTAATGCCGGGTACCTGACCCCCTAACTTTTGTAAAACGTTTAAATAACTCCCTAAGAGCTCTGTAGGTGGTTTGGAGGGTGGTTTTGCCCATGTGGTACGCTGACGAGGATTAATTACCAACATGTACTGCCACCTCACCAAACTCAGGGGGTTATCCGGTCTTATTCCATATATAAAAGGAAAAAGTCCATTTTTCTCTTGTAAACTATTTGTGAGGCTTACTTTACACCCTAATAAAATTTAGCTTCTTTTTGACAGTAAACAAATTTCATATTACTCAATTTATATGGAATAAGTGAATCCATATAAAAATTTAATCCCTAACATTTTAAATCACAGAACTTTTTGTGGTGAACTGAACTCGTATAAAAATTTCTAGGGATTAAGTAAGTTAACTTTTGTTTACTGTCAAAGAGAAGCTTAAATTTATTTAGAGGGTAATGTGAGCCTCACAAATAGTTTACGAGAGAAAAGTGGTCTTTTTTATATATTATGGAATAAGTCTGGATGACCCCCTGAGGTTGGTGAGGTGGCAGTACATATTGACAATTAATCCTTGTTAAACGCGTCACATGGGCAAAACCACCCATCAAACCACTTCACAGAGCTCTGAGGGGGTATTTAAATGAATTTATAAACATTAGGGGGTCAGATACCCGGTATTATATCTCAGGGGGTTAATTAGTGGTTGCCCCAAACCTGAGGGCTCATCTGGACTTATTCCTTGATTGTTAGATCACTCAAGTGTGCATGAGAGGTGAGCGGGTTGCACATGGGTCGTCACCAACACCTAGCAAATTCTCAACAGGTGGTAAATATGTGCGGTTCATATGTCCTGTACCCCAAATGGGGTGGTGCTTTCCGACTTATAGACAGGAGAGGATGTGAGGTGGAGTTACAACTCTGCCCCTACGCAGTTTACGGTCTTACCCCTCAACCCTTCATACAGCCGGGGCCTACTCAGTTAGTTCTTCCATACTCTTACAAGCATATGGCTTGGCATCTACGTGACGTGTAGTACAGTACTATGTACGAAGGTCCCCCCACATCTCGTCTCCGCTTCGAACCTCCGTTACCCCGTACCTCTGTAAAGGGTGGCCTTCATGGTGCCAATGCTCAGACCTCTGTCACCCTAGACCTCTGTCAGGGATGGTCTTCCTAGTGTCTCGGCTGCAGACCCTCATTGCCCGGACCTCCTACCAGGGGTGGCCTTCATCAATCTGAGATAGGCCCGCGACCTCCCCATGACAGGTTGTGTCCAAATGTAAATGAAAAAATCATGGTTTTCCTACAATATCACAGAAATATAAACGATTGATCTCACACAAATATAACTAACAAAATTATGGTTGTGGTGTACTTATTACTTTTAATTAAACTTATTACTACATCGCTGTTACAATAAGTTGTTATAGATATTGACACAACCACCAAGATGACATTTTGACAATCAATTCCTATGAAAATACATTGTTTCAAATAAAACTAAATATACATTATAAAAGTAGATTTGATGATGAATCTCATAAAATCAATGTAGTTGTAGATGTTGATAAGTTATTCTATGTTGATGGTCAAACTTAAAAATGTTTGACTTCTACAGATTCTAAAAGACATACATTGTGACACGGAGAAGTACCTCCTGATTTATCTCCAATTTTCATTGGTATACCTGAGAAACTATCCATTTTCATGCTTAAGTTTTTCAGTGTGCTATTTTCTATTTAGAAAAAATAGCATTTATATTTTTACATAAGCTCAATGCATGGCTTTTCCTTGAGTATTTTATATATATTCCATGCAATATTTCTTTTGAAAATCGTACATTACACATGCACAATTGCTAATAGAACTTTAAAATCTGAGCTCTCCTAGTTGCTAGTTACATGATATGTGTGTGTGTTTTTTTTTCTTTTGTAAAATTTGAACTAGTTCCCTTAAGTGCTCTCCAAAAAAAAATTTCCTTTTAAGTATCCTCGCGAAAAATAGTTCCTTTTCAAGTACCCTTCGAAAGATAGTTTCTAAGTAGCTAAGTACCCCCTCTATCTAGAAATGTAAGGCATATTTTGATTAGTTAAGACAAGACTTTGACCAATAATTACTTTATTAATATGTGCTTATGTGATACAAAATCATAATCATAAATAAGTATTTTTAAATACAAATCTAATAATATCAATAATATATCACATAAATCATATATTAATAAAACTAGTAAACAGTACGTGCAATGCACGTCAGGGCACAAATGTTAGTACTGTTCATGGTACTATTGCAGTTCTACAGATGCCACTGTTCATGGTACTGTTGCGGTACTGTAGTTACTGTTCACCGTAAATCCCTCCAACCTCAACCGTTCGATTTAAGGAAACCAACGGCTCATATTGATTGCCTAAGCCCAATTCAAATTTGGTACACTATATAGTAGTATAGATAATTATTAATTAAAGTTTTATCTTAACCAAATAAAATATATTTTACAGTTTTAAACGGCGGAAAGAATTACGATAACCAACTGCTCTCCCATTCTAGCAAAGTCCAAGCATGCAATAGCTAGCATGGAGTAATCACACGGATACGAGATAAGGTAGATTTCGTCAACCTAAAAGAATGTCTCTTGTTCGACATGGTTTGTCTGCAAACTGAAACCTGTAATTAATTTGTGGTTAATTTATTCCAAGGGTCACGGGGTAATACGTACGTATTGACTGAGACCTTAACACACGGGGCCCACATGTTGGTGCACCGACAATGGATACTCATGACACGGAGGACTTTTCTGTGCTTCCTTTTGCATGGCTAGTTAGGCACTATGTTCGGAGCTTTTATTGCCTACCTCATGTTGGTGTGCCTAATTTCGAATCAGCTTGTAGCTTTGCAAGATCCAGTCCACTTATCGATCATGCATGTATATTCTACCAAATAACGGGCACATTATTTTGGAAATATGTAGGTACCCCACGCGTAGGTGGTATATACACCCCTCGGTGCACGTTAATGATTTAAAATTTATATATTTTTATTAGCATCACTGGCACGCTTTAAAAAAGTCAAATCCTCAGTGTCCATATCTAGGACATAAACAATATAGTCTGGATTCGACTATCACTTAAATGTGAATTTATTTTCAATTTCTAGCGTGTATAAAAATAGATTAGTATAAACTAAATATAAATTAATTTATCATAGAGAATACAATAATACATAACGTAGAGACATATATGAATACCAAAGTATGAACTCACGTTGGATTTAGAGGTGTACACTACTCATGAGTAGCAATCCCCACTCTTACATATATATTGTACCCCTATATATATGTTCTGCTTGGTGCAGCGTGACCTCCCTTCAGTAGCCTGGACTCCATGTCTCTTTGGGTTTCCAAAACAGGTGACGACTATGATGATCCACAGTGACGGAATTGGGGACTTGGCAAAGCTGCGGCAGTCGACGACATAAACTGGTGTAGATGGCGAAAACCAGAGTTTTAAAGTGAAAACTCTCAATCTGTCCTTAGCTAGGTAGATCCAGCAACCACGACGCACAAGCATCCTGCCCGTTCTTGAAAGTGATGTCTTTGAAGCAACCGTACCTATTCTCTAGGGTGGAAACCCTAGATTGTCCTTCTTTGGATGGATCCAGCAATGACGGCGCATAAGCGTCGTCCCCTTCGTGAAGGCATTGTCGTCCTATAGAGTTGTATTTATATGTTCTAGTGTCTATTAGGTGGTTCTGCTGGTTTTAGGAGTAGCATGGCGTCGTGCTAGCGGTGGTAGGTTTTCCAGCCGATGCTAGCCACAATGTGGCATTCGTTGCCATTTTATAAGCCGATTTGACCTCGATACTCTAGCATCTCTTGAATAAAATTTAGTTATGTGCGTCGCATAATACAGAAGTGGTGATGATTCTTCCACTATCTAAAGACTATATGTACCCTTATATATGTTGGACCACTCAGGAATTAATGTCCCAACAAAAGGTAAGCAGAGGATTGCACGGGATATACTCTGCTTTTTTGCTGTTCAATTTTTGAATTATTCAGTTCTACTCATCGTAGTCTCTCCATCCGAATTCTATATGTATTGCTAACACAGAGAACAATGGTTCAACTTTACCAAAACAGCCTTCACCATGCTTCAGCAATAGTGAGAAATAAGGTCCCAGCCACTACTAATGACACATCACAGACTGTTCAAACATGTCATCGAGATATTTTTTGAACGGTCAGCCTACAAAGGTCAGAGATACATTTTTCTGATGAGAGATAGGTTTTTAAACGGTCTGTGAAAATTTCTCTCATAGATGGTTCAACATTTAGAAAAGCAGTCGGTGGTGGTCCTGGTGGAAGATAACCCCCAACATGACCAGCGGCGGAGGACCACGGCAAGCTCGACCAGACAGCGGCTGGCTAGATCCTGCATCATTGTCTACCACGCCGGATCGGGACATTCCAAGCGCCACATCGTGCTGGACACACCAAGCGCTGTCGTCCGACTATGCACACACCTCCTCAGTGTGCCTGCCAAATCCCCAAAACAAGCCAAGCAAATCAAAATCAAATCAAATCAAAATAGCGCTTGAAGCATAGAAGCAAGCAATTGGGAGGGGAACCAATAGGAGCGAGGAGAGGAGGAGGCGGCCTACCTGCTCGATGGATCTGCACTCTTGAGCGACTTGGTGGTTGTGGCCTCATCGCCCGCCGCCAACACACCACCCCCGAGAAAAACCCAAGGGTGCCCTGCACGGGCTTGTAGTCCGTGAGCTCAGCGACGCGTGGAGCGCCTGTGGATGCCATTGCGGAGAGCCTCGCTGGCTCCGCATGGAGGAATCGACTGCGGCGAAGTAGCGCTGTTGGCCTGAATTCTAAATAGGAGGCTCGGGGGGAGAGCCGAGTATTCGGGTTGAGTCCGTGGCCACCAAGGCTCTTGTGACAAGGGGGAAGAGGAGGGGAGTGAAGCTAGGAAACAGGGCGACGTGTGGATCTAGAATGAGTTTAGAGGAAGAAGAAGGGCTAGTAGAGGGTGCAGAGTGAATATGGGTTAGGGGGAAGAGGAGAACTAAGGAAAGGAGCTGGGGAGATAGGCGAGGCGGTGGCGGATTAGAGTTACGTACGAGAGAATTGAATATCAGGAGTACTTTATAGTGTTGGGCCAAAATAGTGAAGTGGTCCATGAGTTCACAGGCGTCTTGTAAAAAACTATATAGGGTATACTAGGAATAGAAGTTGTTTCACCAAACCCTTACACATATCTATTTATTATAGATGATTTTGCAAAAGAAAAACCGTCTATGATATAAAACCCATCTATCATAAGCTTTAACACAGACGGATTAGGTAAACCATCTTAATGAGCGGGTTTAGGATAATTTTTCTGTAGTAGTGAGAAGAGAAAATGTCTTGGTTACTACTCGTGTTGGTGTTGGTTGACCTGTTCTAGAAGAAGGATATGAAAGTAAAATCTTGTAGTACCTCGTCCATTATAATCTCAGTAGTCAGGCTACATCAGATGAAATAATGAGCTCACTGCTAATTTTATCCCATAATGACACTGACCTGATCTACACTGAAGAATACTTAGTGACCACTCATTCGAGATAGTGCTTACATCATTTTTATTGCCGAAAGATAACTATTATCGGGTCAATAATAATTAATAAATTAAATAACCTAATTTATAATTTTGTAGTGAGAGACTCATATATAGAGTCATGTTCAAATGTCGTCAAGGGTGTATATAGTGAGAAGTCCAACGATACATGCGCCACAGGGTTAGCTACGGAAACACGCTGCGCATATGTTCTCTTCTTCTTGCCACTCTTGTTATCCAAAATCACACACAGGAATCCAAAGTAGAACTCTCATTTAGACCCACAAGCGACCCTTCCCCTACTCTCCAAAGAAAGGCGACAAAGGGGTAAATCAGAGGCTCCAATGATGAGTCCGTCGGTCTGGCCACACCTTCGATGGCCTCTTTGGCGTCTGGAGGTGGGGTGGATCATGCTGCTCGCTGGATGAAGTGGTAGGTCCTAGGTCTCTATGTCAGGTTCCTCATAGTGGAGTGAGAAAACGGCAATGACATCGCAATGGAATAAGTCTCCTCGACCTTGACCCCATCACAACGGCACTTACTATGGTAGGTGGGAGCTTTGGAAGTGCATCTAGGGCTCCTATATGGGTATGGGAGCTATGCTGAAAGCTCTCGGAGTATTCGGATGTGTTCTAGATACTCCAAAATTTCTCTATTGGCTCTTGGAGTGTCCATAATTTTTGTAAGATACTTCAAACGATGACCTGTCCAGAGTAACTGAGTGTTTCTCTGGGTTCTATTCATTGACACACAGAGTGTCAGATTTTTCCCAAATACTCTAGAAAATATGTCTGTCGTCCTAGAGTATCTGTCATTTGTGCTATATACTTCAAACAAAGATTTGTCTGGAGTAACTGTGTGTTTTCTTCGGAGTTTATTCTTTCTGTGTCTGGAGTCTTCGGATTCGATACCGGATACTCTGGGTCATTTCATCTGGACTATTTGACCTTTGCTCTAGGTGAGGAATATACTGTTAACTTTGAACATGGGTACACAGCCTGACGGATACTCCGAGTGGTTTTCTGCAGCCAATGGCTACTTTTTCAAGTGAGTTATTTATACCCCCACTCACTCAACCAAACATAACTATTTGCCACTTCAATTTCACACTCAAGAGATCTTCTCCCACCTTCCTCAAGTCTATACTTTGATTCTTGTGAGGAAGAACAAGAGAGAGTGAGAGATTGAGATTGATTGAGCACTAGAGCATCGAGTTCATCTCCAAGCTTTCAATGGGCCTGTTACTCTTGGAGATTGGATCTCATAGACGGCTAGGAGTCCTTGAAGCTCCCAAAAAAGTTATGGTGAGCCTTAAGAAGTTTGGGAGGGTCAAAATCCACTTCTATCACAGAGAGGATCACCAGAAGATACTGAGGAGATGCACAGTGCATCCTGTAGGATAAAGGCTTGAGAGGAAGACGATACTTATCAAAGTGATGAGCTCCCCAAACGACGAGTAGGATCCCCTCCAAGGATCGAAATTTGGCAACAACTCCACCACGTCATTGGTTTTCTTGTTCCCACTCTAAGTTCCACAAGCTTTACTTCTATAGCTTTCTTATGTGCTTGTGGTTATCTAGTATCTATGTGTACTCATATAGTGTTGCATTACAGAATCTTTAATTCCACTTAATTGCACACAAAGTTTGAAAGTGGGTAAAAGTAGTTAGTCACATATTCATCCCTCCCCTCTAGGCCAACATCTTGATCTATTTATTAGTAATAGAGCAAGGTCCTCTTTTAGGGCTTCACCGCTAGAGAGAACAAGATACTGGGTGATGAGCAAAGCTAGTAGTAAGGCTAGTGGAGTTCTCGATGCCCCGGTAGTCACTAGTGGAAACCTTTTGGTGTCGCACCCTCATCATCTAGCTATATCATGGTCATTCATATGTGAATGGTTCATTCGGTAGGAGCATCATACATTGATGGATCACAATATGCCTCTTGAAGCACAAAATGAAAATGCACTTGATTTCATAACCCTTCCATTGCCGCATAGTGCAAACCGGCTTCAATATGGTCAACAAAAAGAATTCACACCTAAAGAAGATCTACTCATCCACTGTGAATGATCAAGCCATCAACACGCTATTCTTGCATTGAGTACAAAAAGTTCAACCAGATGGCACACTTGAGAGTGCCAGACAATTTGGACCACCTAAAGGAAAATCTAGAAGACACTTCATCAGTCGAGAGTCAAGATCGAGTTGTTGAAGAGAAAACTTGATCGTTTGTCATGGGCGACAATGAGTATCCAAGTAACATGTACACTCGCCTCAAAAATCTCATCAATGAGATCAAGAGTCTTGAAAGCAAGGAGATGACCGATATTATGTGATCAAGAAGATCCTAAGTGTGATTGCTTCCAAGAAACACACCTGGTCACCCTTATCTCAGAGAAGGAAAGGCCTCAATGATCTCTCCTCATGATATCCTTGGAAGGATTCTAGCTCATGGATAAAGAAGCTCAAGAAATATGTGCCTCAACAAGCCAAGCTCAAGTCTCAAAGAAGATAAACGAGGAAGATTCAAGTGAACAGGGAAGACGTTCAAGCTGATCAAGTCAACAAGTTTGCAAGATATGGCCCTAATGCTGAGAAGGTTCCGCAAGATGCTCAAGAAGAGTGGATATGATTGTCAGTAGGAAAAAGATAGTCTGTGCAAGTCAAGATGAGGTGACCCAAGAGAGCTTGCTTTGGATGAAGTTGACCCGATCACTTCAATTCAAATTGCCCCAACAAGAAGGGGACAGGAAGGAATACAAGGGGAGGAGATTAAATAAGGAGTATCACCACAAGGGAAATTACCACAAGGACTACAAGTCCCAGCTCAATTAGTGAAGAGTGGAACTCCATGACTCCACCTTCAACCTTGATGACTGCACAAAAAGAGTGGCATTGCCAGTCTCTCAATGGCATACCTTCATCACCCAAGACTCTCTTTGATCACTCAAGCGATGATAGTCACCTATTTGTCTTATGTCAAAGGGCTCTAAGTATCACCTCCAAACAAAACCTCACTAGCTATATTGAATGATGATAGTGATGGAGACAATGATAGTGAGGACGATTTGCTAGATAATGATCTATTATTCTCAGTAATCAAGATATCTGTCTAAGATTAATTATCTCATGCCAGTGGAGTTCCAAGATGAGTCGCTTATTTATGAGAAAATTAAAAAATAGTGAGCTAGAGTAAGGACCTCACAAGGAGAGACAGAAATAAGGCCTTGATCAAACTGGTCAAGGACTTCAAAGCCTCAAATGCTAAATTGAGAAAGCTCATGGGGCTCTTAAGTAATATACACCCAATTTGACAAAGGGTTCCTTAATCTTAAGGTGCTCTATGAGAATCTCTCTATATCACATGAGAAACTTTAGTCCATTCGCTCTCTCATTAGTGACTAGCCTAGTGCCTCTATAGTGGATGTTAGCTTACCATGCTTCGAATGTGCTACTAACTCTACTCTTGATGAAGCATCTTGGTAAGTGAAATGTTCAAGTTGAAAGCTCAACTCAATCTTGGTTTCTCAATGTCAAAGGAGGCCCACAAAGATCTATTCAGTCACCAATCAGACTTCACATGAGAGACTTAGATTTACTCTAAACTTCAATGACAAGGTAAGGATTGCGTTGCTTCACCAATATCTAAGACAAAGTTCACTCATACAAAGAGCAAATACGTGGACACATCTCACTTCGGATGGGCAAGAGACAAGGAAACAACAATTGAGTAAGCACAATTGGTCATGTGGTGTAATTGATGCATCCTATGTGCTTAGGAGAGGCAAGGACAGAGTGTCCATGTGAAATATGTAGCTCTAGAAATATTGACTTAAAGAGGAGCACAATTTGGGTGTGAAAGTCTCTCGTTACTTAACATGAAAGGACCCTAAAAAGATGGATACCTAATCCCAAAATTAAACTTTTCTTCTATGACTACTCCTCTGATGGCAAGAGTTGGGTAATTGATTGTGGATGCACTGAGCAATGATTAGAGAAAATAGTATGTTCCAACAATTCACAAGTGAGGAGGGTCACCACATGAAAATATCGTATTCAGTGACAAGCTAAAGGAAGGTAATAGGCTAGGTAAAGTTCAATCTCAAATGATCTATCCATCTCAAATTTGCTCCTTGTAAATTCTTTGAATTACAATTTTCTCTCCATCTCTCAACTTCATGTGTTAGGAATATTGCTATATTACCAATGTTGATGTGACGGTCTTAAAAGGATGATTCCTCCTTAGTCTTCAAAGTTCATATGAAAGGCAAGATTTATCTTGTCGATTTCTCATCGATAAAACTTGCCTTGAGATATGTTTGATGGCTAAAGTCTACATGTGGTGGATATGGTATCATAGGCTAGCCATGTTGGAATGAGGAATTTGAGTAAGCTTCTAACGGCTAGCATTTTTAGGACCAATGGATGTAACTCTTGATAAGGATAGAATTGTAGTGCTTGCCAAGCATAGAAACTAGTGGAGCACTCATCCCGCCAAGAACATCATGACGACAACGAGACCTTGGAGCTACTCCACATGTATCTCTTTGTATCATTGCTTACATAAGTATTGGAGGTAACAAGTACGGCTTGGTAATGTGATGATATTCATGTTACACTTGAATTTCTCTTTGAGTGACAAAGGTGACACACAAAAGAATTTCAAGAAGTTTACCAAGCGTGCACAAAATGATTTCAACTCAAGATCAAGAACATCCAAAGTAACAACAGAATTGAGTTCAACAACATCCAATTTGAAGAATACTTGGATGAAGAGGGGATCAAGCATGAATCTCATCACCATATATCTCTCAACAAAATGGCATGGCGGAGAGGAAGACCGGTGCTCATTGAGATGACAAGAACTATGATTGATGAGTACAAGACCTTTGACATTTTTGGCTGAAACCGTCAACACATGCTTGCCATGTAACAAACAGTTGTATCTTCACCGCTCTTGAAGAAGACTCCCTCTGAGCTAATCACAAGGACAAGCCTAACATCTCTTACTTCTGGGTCTTCAGTAAAGTTTTCATTTTGAACAAGAAGAATAGGTTTCTAAATTTGCTCTATATGATAAAGGTTTCTTGCTTGTTATGGATTCAAATTCAACACACATCGGTATTCAACAAGGACACCAATGTTATTGAAGAATCATGTGATGTACAATTTGATGAGACTATGGCTCTAATTGGAACACGTTGATCCACGTGATGTAGGTAAGGAGGATCCTTCTCAAGTAATAAAGAAATGTTCCAGGAGAGATCAAGCCAACGGAGAGTTTGCAGAGCCAACCTTCACGACACACATCTATGCAAGTTGAGCCATCCATCTCTATGCAAGACTCAAGGCAAACATGGAATAAAAGAAGAAGATCAAAGATGAAACTTAACAAGTTCCGCTACATCTCTGAGTGCATCAATGCATTCAACCTGACCATCCTGTCGACAACATACGTAGCAACATGAATAGGAGAGTAACCACATCGATCTCGGGTTGCCAATTTTGTGAAAATTATCACTATATCCTGTTTGGAACCTGTTGTGGTGGAGAATCACTTGATGATCTAGATTGGATGAATGCTATGCATGAAGAGCTCAACAACTCACTAGAACAATGTTTGGTCATTAATAGAAAGACCGGATCAAAACATTGTAGAGACAAGTAAATTTTCAAAAAGCAGACGAAGATGGTCAGATCATCCATAACAAGGTATGGTTAGTTGTGGCAAGGTTTTACCGCAGTTGATGGTTTGGGACTTATGTGTGAAACCTATGCCTCTGCGGCACCTCTTGTGTCATTCGCATATGCTTGCGTTTGTCCATCATCATGATTTCACGTTATATCAAATAGATGTCAAGAGTGCTTTCTTGAATTGGTCTCAATCTCTGATCTAGTATAAGTAGCTCAACTCCTGGGTTCGAGGATACAAATTTCCCAATCATGGTTATAAACTTCATAAGACACTTTATGGGTACAAGCAAGCCCCATGAGTGGGGCATGTAAAGTGTTAGGAATTTCTAATCAAGAAAGGGTTTGAAGTTGGGAGGTCGATACCACCTTTTTTTTCACTAAGAAGGTTTACAAGAATTAGTTTGTATGCCAAAACATATGTTGATGATATTATCTTTTGCGTCAACTAATAAATCAATTAATAGAAAAGTTGAAAAGATGATAGCCAAGAAGTTCGAGTGTCAATGAGGGGAGTTACAATTCTCTTCTGGATTCAAGTCAAGAAACTAAAGGAGGGAAATTCATATGTCAAACTAAGTATGTGAAGAAAATGCTCAAGAATGACATGGTGAACGCCAAGCCCTCCATACGCCCTGCATACTAAATGGCCACTCGACCTCTACAGTAATGGTAAAGCCATTGATCAAAAAAAAAAATTTTATAATTGCTCTATGATAGGCTCATTGCTCTCTCTTTGTGCAATTAGGACAGATATCATGCTTAGTGTGTGCATATGTGCAAGATTTCCAGCCGCTCCTAAGGAGTGTCACTTAATGGACTATTAATAGAATTCTTAAGATATCTTGTTCATGCACCAAACATAGAGCTTGGTATCTCAAAGGTTCTAGCGTTGATTTGTTGGATATATGGATTCGGATTCGCGGGGTTGTAAGGTTGATAGTGAGAGCACCTCGGTACATATGCCTAATTCCTGGTAAATGTTTAGTGTGGTCCTCCAGAGAAACAAAATCTGTTGTAGACAAACTTTGAGAAACTATGGAATACGACATGAAAAGTATCTCTATTGCTGTGAAAATGAAAGCGCAAGCAAGATAGCAAAACTACACTTGTCCAACACATCTGAATCCAACACTTAGATATCGACCACACTTCTAGAGATTCATGTTGCAAAGGAGATATAGAGTTGAGCATGTAAGAACCAAAAACAATTAGTCGATATCTTAACCAAGACTACTAGATGACATAGGGACTGCGAAATTAAGGAATAAGCTTAATATCTTAGATTCCGAAACGTGGTTGATATCTGCATACTTTTGCCTTGCTTGTGTTTTCGGAGCTTAAAGATGAGAGAAAACCATAAGGGGACTGTTATGCTCTTAATTAGTACTCACACATCTAAAATCGTGAACAAATTAAAAAAATTTGAATGCATTACTCTAAAAGTGCAAAAAGTGAGCCCATTGTCTCTTTTTGGATTATCATTTCTAAAGGAATATTAGCTCTAGTGCATCCAGAGCTCATACATTGTGGCGATCCACCATATCTTTCATATTTTGTCCCCTAGGAGTTGATTTACATCTCGTGACAATAGGTATGTTTTTAAGAATTTTTGCCTCATTTATCTAAATGTGAGTTGAAACTTTGTTTTATAACCAAATCCAATTATTGTTTTGAGTGCTTGTATGTTCCCCAAACGAATGTGTGTAAAACCCTAAGGACCCTTAGACTTGATCTACGAAAGCTCATCGCAAAGATCATCCTCTCTAATGCACATGAATCGAAATCTTCCTCTCGGAACACTTCGGCCCTCTTGCCAAAGTATTACGCCATCAACAAAGAGTTTTTGCCTGAACCCTAGAGTCAACACAGAAGATACTCCAGTGTGACGATGACATGGCCAACCGGGTATCGTCAAGGAGGACAAAAATGACCCAATGGACATAGGGTGGCCGCGGGCCGATGCTCGGAGGTCCGACTTCTACATGGGAGGCACCTCATCAACGTGGAGTACACGCCGTGGATAAAACACACATCCGGGACTAAAGCTGTTGTATAACCAATCAGGAAACCAATCTATAAACCGTCGGACTCTTGTAACCATACCCGGTCATCTATATAAGGCCCGGTAGGGATCCCCGATGGGCAAAAGTGTTGGAAATATGCCCTAGAGGCATAAAAAAGTTGTTATTTGTCATATTTCAAGTTCATGATAAAGTTTATTCTCCATGCTATAATTGTATTAATTGGAAACATTATTACTTGTGTGGTTATATAAACAACACCGTGTCCTTAGTGATCCTCTAACACTAGCTTGTTGATTAATTGATGGTTAAGGTTTCCTAACCATGAACATGAGTTGTTAATTAATAACAAGGTCATATCATTAGGAGAATGATGTGATGGATAGACCCAAGTTGAGCGTAGCAATTTGATCGTGTCACTAAGTTTTATTTGCTTCAGCTATCATATGTTAAATGTTCTAGTCCTTCGACCATGAGATAATGCCACTCCCTAGTACCGGAAGAATGCTTTGAGGGCATCAACCATCACGCCGTAACAGGGTGATCATAAAGGTGTCTTTCAGGTATCTCGGAAAGTACTTGTTGGGTTGCATGTATCAAGAGTGGGATTTGTCCATCCACGTGACAGAGAGATATTCTCTGGGCCCACTCGGTAATGCACATTCGATATCGCTTGCAAGCAAGGGACTAAGGAGTAGTCACAGAGGATGTTGTATTACGGAACGAGTAAACAGTACTTACCAGGAAACGAGATTGAACTAGGTATGGTGATACCGACGATCAAATCTCGGGCAAGTAAAATATCGTGAGACAAAGGAATGGAACATTCGACATCGTGGTTCAACCGATAAATGATATTCGTTGAATATGTGGGAATCAATATGGACATCCATGGTCCCACTATTGATTATTGATCGGAGAGGTGTCTCGATCATGTCCGCATATTCCCGAACCCGTAGGGTCACACACTTAAGGTTCGTTGATGCTAGGGTAGAGAATGAGATATTAATATGGTGAGACCGAAATTTTGTTCGGAGTCTCGGATGGGATCCAGGACGTCACGAGGAGCTCCAGAATGGTCCGGAGATATAATTTCATATATGGGAAAGTATTTTTAGGGTTTCGGAAAGGTTCGGGATTTTTCCGGCAGAGTTCCGGAGAAGTTCTAGAAGGTTCCGGAGGGTTCTAGAGTAGGGCCCACTTATCCCGGAGGGGTCCACATGGACCAAGGGTACTGCATGAACAGTACACACGTGAATAGTGTCACATGAACAGTACCCCCCCCTTCCTAGATGGATAAGATCGATATCCCTTAAAAATAGGAGATATAAAGATAAAGGAAAAAGGGGAACTTGGGAGGCAAGTTACTGTTCACATACTGTTCACATGAACAGTACCGAGCCTATATAAAGGGGACGGAGGGCTGGGCGCAGCCCCCCTCGAACCCTAGCTGCCAGCCCCTGCCTCTCTCCCATCTAGTCCTCTCCCGCAGCTGCTTAGGCGAAGCCCTGCAGGAATTTCTCCACCACATCCACCACCACACCGTCGTGCTGCTGGAGATCTCATCTACCTCTCCACCTCACCTTGCTGGATCAAGAAGGAGGAGACGTCATCGAGCCGTACGTGTGCACATCTCGGAGGTGCCGCTCGTTGCGGTGCTTGATCGGATTGGAACACGAGAAGATCCCTCTCGCGGCTGGGAGGTATAACCTAGCTGCGGGAGGCTGCGGGCTTCATCGACAACGGTCAAATTCTCCGCTGCGTTGACGTGTTCGTCGAGGGTATGTAGATATGATCTGTCTCTCGTTGCAAGCTTCTTCTAGATTGGATCTTGGTTTTCTAGATTGGATCTAGGTTTTCGTTTGCATCTCGTAGGAAAATTTTTGTTTTCTATACTACGAATCCCATCAGAAATTAGATGATTGTTTTATTTGTTGTAGCAGAAATTTGATGGTAGATGAGGGTTGTATAAACAGAGGCTTATGTATCAAGAAATGCCCGAAGAAGCTTTTTTGTGAAGCACTGAAGCATTATTGTCAATGGAGTCATTAGAATTTGGTTCTTATTTGAGGTAATCATACTAATTCTATTTTACTATTCTTTTAGTGTTTCTGTCATTGTGTGGTTCGAAGTTAACTCTTAAAATTAGTGAAAGTAGACACATATATATATAAATACCTATATAGACATACATATATATAGCCTTAAGGGCCCATATCGTCGGCTTCGTCCTAGGGCCTTCCAAAACATAGAGCCGGCCCTGCTAGTCATGACTTAGCGCTAGCTTGTCATACTTCACTCATGTTTAGAGTCATTGCAATTGTGACTACCTAGTCTGGAACTCGTCACTAGTGAACTCTTTAATATGCTAAGAACTTGATATGCTAGCTGCTCTTCTTGATCTACATGTCTTTTTATGGTGTGCTGAGCACATATTTGGCATATTAGCATTTGCTATGTCTCATTTTGGATAATCTTCAAAGCTCGCTAAAACTGAAAATCAAAAATTCCATTCCATTCAATGCATACATGCTTATTCTTGATGACTATAGTGCCAAAGGGGGAGAAATAGTGAATCAATCATACCTTGGCATGTGTTGGCATGTGTGTGCATTTTTGAGAGTTTGATTTGGAGTAGATCATAAATGCATTTGTTGTAGGAGTGAGGGGGAGTTTCATCGCATATGTTAAGCCTTCACTCACAGTTTGGATCTTACTCTTGTTCACATTCACTTGGCCCGGTATTTGCTTTCTCTTTCACTTGGCCAAGTTTAAATTCTTGCAACTTGACTGCTTCTAAATCTTTAAACCAACTCCAAATTGATTGATTAAGAAGTGTTGGCAATATATTCATCAAGGGGGAGATTGTGAGTCATGTGTTGACTTTGACAATAGTTGTGATGAATATTTTGCCATCTTGTGAGGAGTTGAATGTTTGGTTGCATGAATTCATGGTTTGAATTATTTGCAATGTGATTGATTGTTGGAGTTTCTCAATTTGTCTCAAGGAAAAATTGAGTGTATGAGAGATTTTTCTTGACTGACTTGGGTCAAGTGGAAAGCTTGTGCTCGCAACGCACTACAGCAGAATAGGCTTCTACTACTGGGCATTTCACCCCCTCTACTGACGGACAGGGGGCCTGTCACCCTGGGAATGTCAGTGGAGGGGGGACCTCCACTGACGAGCACGGGGACTGTCAGTAGTGCTCATGACTACTGACGAGCCAAAAATGCCAGTCAGTGGAAAGGCCTCCAGGGTAGGCCGGAGAAGTATCACCACTGGCGGGCCACTATTAAGCGCCCGTCAATGATGTCTCCACTTCACTGACGGGCGTTTTACGAGGGCCCGTCAGTAGTGTGGCCATTGTGCATATTTAATCAGCACCAATTTCACAAATATATTCACAATTTTCACAAATATATTCACAAATTTCACAAATATTCAAAATTTTCACAAATATATTCACAAATTTCACAAATATTCATAAATTTCACAAATTTCACAAAATATAAAAGTTGATATAACACATTCGTAATGACATAACACTTCACATAACCATTAATCACAGGTATGAAAGAACACAAGTATATTTGACGAGCGACATAATAAAGTTGTTAAGTGTAGAAAGAACATAGTGGCAACTATTCTTCAATTTTAAAAACAACTAATCTATCGATTCTCGCTTAAGTTTGGCTTCGGAAATTGGGGGCCGGCGTAGAATTCACCCATTGGATTGATGCTTCAAGGTTGATGACTTTGGCGAAGACTCTTTGCATGCGGGAAAAGTCCTGACGCCAGTCGTACAAGTGATTTCCCAGCTCACTCCAAGCCTTCAGTTCTTTCATATTTTTTCAATGCTTGTTCTTGTACCGGACAAAGCAGTCCATATGGGCACAGGTGTAGTACCCACATGTCACGCTATTTTCGGGCTGAACTCTGCAAGGAAACTTGTAATGGTGTACCATTTTTATCGCTTTTGAAGGTATTTTACTATGTCCCGAGAACTTGGCTCTAAAAAAAGCTGCATCCAAAATATTAGTGATATTCCTGAAGTCCGATCTCTTTTTCTCGTCGGAATCAAAGTAAAATGCCTTGGCCCAGCTTGGAATAATCACTACGAGGACCCAGTGGTCGCTGCGTCAATGTGAACAAATGAACGTAAGCAGGCGGAGATATGTACGTAAAAAACAAAAAAATTCCCACTGTGCTAAGTTGAGGACTTACGGAGGGTTGTAGGGGGCTAGTATGTACTCCTTGTCCTTATGAACGACGAATGCACACGAAAGGTATTCTTCCAGAAAGACTCGACCGTCCGGGGTCGCAGCATAGACTTCGTTCATGCATATCGGATCGATTATTCCAATATTGGAGTCGCGTAGACGTCTGCACTCTTGGGCTTGGTAGAGAGCCCATAGCCTGACCATCGTGGTGTCGAGCCTATAGAGGTTGTACATGTTGAAGAGATCTTCAAAGTTGATGTCGAAGGTGTCTTGCTCGTTCTCCATGAAGAAATTGTATTCTCTTGGCACCTTGACCTTTCAATATTGGCAGAATGTTTGCGGATCTCTGGACATCTTTAGGTAATCTTCATGCAGCACCTTCATGTCCTCTGAAAGATTGTCCAACTCATCCTGCGGGAGCAAGTCTTGACCTGGATAGAAAACATCTCGCCAGAGACCCATGCTCCGTGTAGATAATTTGGATGATGATGCCGATGCCGAAAAGGATAAGGATTTCTTCATCTGCTTTTGCTCCTTTCTTTCCTTCTCGGCGGTGCCGGCCCGTCTCTTTTTGCTTTTCTTTCTCCTGTGTAGCGGCTCAAGACTCTTGCCTGCCGCCATCGCTGCTTCTGGTGTTCCGGCTAGTGTGGTGGGAGAGAAAATCTTCCCTCTGGGTTCATCCAGCCGGTCGCATTGAGCCTCGGAGCGCCTTTCCGGTGGATTGTTGCTAGGTCCCTCCGGCGCCTCCGGGGACTGCAAAACCGGATCCCTGTACTGATCCCGCGAAGATGGTCCTCCAGGTCTTTAAACGACGGAGGTGTTTGGCTGAGGCCCAACGGAGATCGTCTGACTGATGGAGAGGGGTTGCCGGACGAGGGGGCCCTGCGAGGAGAGGGGGCCGCGCGAGGAGAGGCCGCCGCAGATAAAATAATCTGGCTCTTCAGCCACTGGATGAAGTAGTTCTTGCACTGCCCTAGCTTGGTCAGTTCCGCTTCAGGGGGGACAGGGACTAACACATCATTGTAATCGTTGAGGACGACGTCCACCTGCACCTTCGCATGGTTCTCCCGCATAGGAACACAGTGCAGGATTGCCCCCTCCGGCGTTGGGAAAACCTGGCCGTGCGCAACCTTGACCTTCATGCCAGGAATTTGCACCGTCAGTGTGCATCTAGTGGCTTCCTGCGAAACAAAGGATAGATGTACCGTCCTCATTGGAGTCAGGACAATGAAATCATAATTTACTATAATTACTCGTTTAGCGGCCGTCCAAGGCGGAAGCGCAGCTACTCCATCTAGACGGCTGGTTATCGGGAAGGATGATCGGACCGCCTTGCGCTGCGAGCACTTGCATACGTACCCACGTCTGCTCGGCAATCTCCCGCATTTGATCCCGTAAATTTTCCATGTACTCCTGACTGTCTCTCCTTGGGCGGCAGCGACCCTCAGGGTTTTGGGGAAATACTTTGTCCTACTTAACGCCATCCCCGACGCCTACTACACGGCCCCGATGCTCCGGTTTCTGTCGAGCCTTCGCCAGATCATCATTCCACCTCGGGAAGCTCGTGACGGAGTCCTGTGAGCTTGCAGGCTGCTAGCTCAGGTCTGTCTGCAAGTTATATTACTTGATGAGAAGATAGCGTATTTGGATGCAACGTAATTAAGTAAGAAAAGACATTGAGTTGAGACATTACCAACCGGTTGGCCACCTCCTGGAGTTCCTCAGACTCTATAATTGGTGACCCCGTCATAGGGTCAGAGCTTGTGTGCACCCTCATGTACTCCCTGGCGCGTGGCTCCCTGAGATGCGCGAAAGGAGGTGCTTTCCCAGCCGCGGCTAGTTTCGCATCCTCTCTGGCCCACTTGGGCCTCTTCCCTAGGTATCCACGGCTGTCGAGCTTGTGGTCTAATGTGTTCTTGGAGTGAAGCTCCTTCCCCCAGCGACTCTTCTCCTGGAATTCTGGACTCCTTATTTGAGCAGCGAATTCCTCCCAGTCTTCCTTTTGTATCTTGGACCATCTTTTACTAATTTTGGTATCCCAATCGTCGTCCACGACTTTCTGTGCATCGTATCGCCAAGTCTTCAGAGCCCTAGCCATGATGCAAAGGGCTTGCGCTCTGACTCTGTCCTTATCGGCGGCAAGAACCTGGTACTTGTCCCATAGTTTCCTCAAGAGAGCATCTCGGGTCGACTCAGTCAACTGGCTGAACTCTTTGCATGTGATCTTCACTTATTCGCGGACTATGCACCCGCAGGCGTTGCTGAAGGTCTGGGCGGCCTTATGTGGACTTGCTGGAACATCTTTGATGTCATTGACTCGAGTGATGATGTTCATCTTGTCCGGCAACTGGTTGCCTTTCCTCCTTTTCTGAGACCTGGTCGGGGCCAGAGGCGCTACTTCCTCCTCGGGCGCCTCGTGCTCTTCAGAACTTGACTCCGAGCCAGAGTCATCGCTGGAGGAGCTGGAGTCCGAGGCAGGTTGCTCTTGGCCAGCTGTGACGGCCGCCTCGGGGGCATGTTCTTTGGCCGGCTCGGGGGCAGGTTCCTTGGCCGTCTCGGAGGCAGGTTCCCTGGCCTGCTCGGAGGCAACTTGCTTCGGCGCCTCCACAGTTGTGGTGTCGATCGGTGCCACCCCGTCGAGGGGGGCCATGCCGTCATTAACAGGCTCTACTTGTCAGGTCAGCGACCCAGCGGGTGGAGTACTGGTGGCCATTATTCTTAACTATTCTGGCACGTAATTGATGAAGAGAATAAATTTCAAACATAATAGAAGTTAGTTTCATCATATATTGGAAGTTACATGGTTTGGGACTGGCTAGTCTGGATACAAACTAGCATACTTGTTTTCACTTTATTTAACATCAATGGTTTGTAAACAAATATCAAGTTTCAAAAACAAGAGAAAGGGAACCATGGACAAAAAGATGATCAGAGCATTCTCATCTAACTAACTGAAACATATTAAGACTTGAGAAGGAAAAGGAAAATCCAGATACGTTTGCTGAATCAGCTAAATTCCTGATAGATCATAAATACTAGAGAAACCTGATCTGTTCAAATAATACAGGTGCATGCAATTCAAATAATCCACAGTCCCTCAGTTTGAGATAATGAGGTTAAATAGTCAAACATAGTACATATTTTCTTGTTGCACTTGGAAATTCAAATAAATTGCACAGTGAATTGCTCGAGTGTCATTGATCTTAAACAAGCATACACATTGCAAACAAAATCAAAGACCTTATGCTTATTGATCTGATGTGGCAATACCAATATCAGGACATTTGAAAGATTAAATCCAAATTTATATCCACATTCTAATTAATAGTTCCTATCAGCTTGAATTTTGTTATACTTCACTAAGCAATACAAATATAAAAAAAAAGACATGCTACAACATCGGCAAAAGTACCGCGACTAAACAAAAATAAAATCACGCGAATTTGATGTTTCAACTGTTCGGCGACCATATACAAGGGGAACAGAAAATAAAAATCAAGACAATCGGTTGAAACTAAACACATCAACACAAGACAAGTCTGCAACGAAATAAGAAACAAGGCATCACAAATTGTTTAAACTTCAGGATACAAATTAAATGTCTTCCTCCTCATACAAACTTCATCATAACAATTGCTTAAACTTCCGGATACAAACTAAGTGTCTTCCTCCTCATACAAACTTCATCATCACAACTTGTTTAAACTTCGGGATACAAAATAAGGCTGCCGTTGAAGTAAGAAATCAAAAGCTGTTAAATATTTAGTTACTAGTTGGCCATACAAATAAATTTCTTCCTCAGTTTAGAGACTGATCATGCTCATAGTTTTCACTTCCAGATCACAAAAGCAGCAAGAGCCCATGCATATATACAAAATCCCAGCAAAAGGAGAAGACATGTCTGTCTCTTGTCCATGCCCTCACCCGAATCTATACCCGAAGAGGGGGCGGCGGAGGCGGCACGCGGAGGGGCCAGAGGGGGCGGCGGGGGCGTCGGGACCGGACGGGGTGTCGGAGCAGCCTGGCGGCGTCGGGGCAGGCGTAGCGTCTCTCTGCTGGTTCGAATGAACGCGCGGGGCTTGGCGAAATTTCACCAAGTCCCGCGCGTGGTTTTTATACGAAGTATCTTACCACTGACGGGCTCCTCGTACGCGCCCGTCAGTGGAGGTCTTCAGTGGAGGTTCATTGCGTTAGGGTTAGGGTTTCTTACCACTGACGGGCCCTCAGTTTAAGCCCGTCAGTGGAGCTTCTTACCACTGACGGGCCACTGGTTTCGGCCCGTCAGTGGAGGTCTTCAGTGGAGGTTGGTTGCGTTAGGGTTAGGGTTTCTTACCACTGACGGGCTCCTGGTTTATGCCCATCAGTGGAGCTTCTTACCACTGACGGGCCACTGGTTTTGGCCCGTCAGTGGAGGTTGGTTGCGCTAGGGTTAGGGTCTTAGCATATTGTATACATTGTTTTGGCTTATTGATTCAGTTCCTTTCTTTATTTAAATATGATTATGTGCAAATATAGTAAAGTTACTTAAGAATACCATACCATTAATTAATTTTCATACCACTTATATGTCTAACAAAGAGTTCACTGAGCTCATCTCTCACGGCAAAAAAATCTGACATGTAAATCTAACGTACCAGATTCCACATACATACGTACACACGTACGGTACACACAATATGAAATCATCCAAACCAAGACATTATTATACATACACACATAGCTCGCTAGGTTTCATTGTCTTCGACAATCTTCTCATGAACAGTGATCTTCTTGGTGGTATACGTTAGTCCTTCGGCGTGACTGCGTCTTATGTAGGGCTCAACATCTTTAGTACCTTTTCTCCTTTTGGTAGGGCGTTTATCAACTGCTTCTGGCTCGAAGTCTGGGTCGTCGAATTGGTTATAGTCCTCTTTGTCAACTACACCATCGACTTCGACAATACTCCTTTTGCCTTTTCTGACGACATGGCGCTTCTTTTCCTTCGGGTCTTTTATGTAGAAGACTTGCGAGATCTGTTTAGCTAATACCCATGGTTCATCTTTGGCACTGATTGCTCTGACTTGTGTTGGGTCAATAGATGTCGGGGGAGGTAAAGTCACAGTAGTGAATTTGTCATCGTCGATATGGATATTTTTTGCCCATTTGACACGGAACATGGGGATCTTTGTGACGGTGTAGTCCAGTTCCCAAATCTCTTCGATAACGCCGTAGTATATGTCCTTACGGTTACCGGTTTTAGCCTCTATCATCACCCCACTGTTCTGATACGTACTTTTTTTGTCTTGAGCCTCCGTATCGAATGTGTATCTGTTGATATCATATGCTTGAAATGTCAGGACCTTGCTCGCAGGTTCTTGTGACAACATTTTGACCGTCTCTTCTTCATCATTTGTCAGAGGCCTTACATGCTAGTAGTTCTTTAGCCAGTATGCAAATTTTGCGTTGTGCTCTTTCGAGAGCCACGCTTCTCCCTTTTTTGGGTTTTCTTTTTTTACCTTTACCATGTGCATCCAAAGATAGGGATGCACCATAGTCAGGTGTTGTAACACGACGAGATGTGCTCTGTCGTAGTCACCTGATCTATTCGGTACTGAATTATAGACATGTAAAGGCTTTTGTCCGCGTGCATGACCTTCACCATCGAGCCTACCCGTGTGGCGCGAAACAGGAACACCGATAGACTTTTGATCAGCCAAGTAATCCGTGCAGAACTCGACACACTCTTCGGCAACATAGCCTTAGATGATGCTACCTTCTGGTTGTGACCTGTTCCAAACGTAGCGCTTCACAACCCATTGTACCTTTCAAAGGGGTACATGTTGTGTAGGAACACGAGACCTAGGTCCAGTATCTCCGGCACGATATGGATCATGAGATGTACCATGATATCGAAGAATGCTGGAGGGAAGTACATCTCAAGTTCGCACAGTATGATAATGATATCCTCCTGCAGTTTATGGCAACGCGTAACTGAGATCGACTTCTAAGATATCGTGTTGAAAAAGTTACAAAGGTTCAAGATTGTCTTGCAGACCTCTGGCTCCATGAGACCTCTAATTGCAACAGGAAGTATCTGCGTGATCATCACATGACAATCATGAGACTTCATACCAATTACTCGACGAGTCTTCATGTCAACTATTCTCCCGATGTTTGCCGAGTAACCGGAAGAAACTTTGACATCTTGGAGGCACTCCAAAAAGCTAACGATCTCTTTTTTGCTCAGAGTGTAACAAGCAGCGGGACAGTCCGTCTTGATTCTGACTGCACCCGTGCCCAACTTGGTCGTTTGCTTGGTTGCCCATAGCTTCTTTCTTATACCTAAGAATTCCATGTCAGCTCATGCCTTCGGTCCATCTTTTGTCTTGTCTAACATGTTGAGCAGGATACCAAGCAAGCTGTCACACACATTTTTTTAAACATGCGTGACATCTATGCTGTGACGTGTGCTTAGGAATTTCCAGTAAGGCAAATCCCAAAATACGGATTTCCTTTTCCAGACGCCATCCTGCATGGGAACAGGCGGTTATGTCTTACCCGGCGTAACAGGGGGCATTGTGTTCATGATGTCATAGATTTCTACCCCGGTCTTCTCCCGGGGTGCCGAACGGATCTCAACAGTATTATCAAACAATTCCTTCTCTTGCCTCCATGGGTCATTCTGTTTCAGCCACCTTCGGTGGCCCATGAACATGATTTTTTTAGAGCCCTTTAAGTGTAAACTTGTTGTAGACTCCAAACACTTAACACATCCTTTGTATTCATGAACACACTGGCATGACTGATATCCGTACGCAGGATAGTCTTGGACCGTCATGAACAACAGCGCTTTCAGATTGAAATATTCCTCCTGGTAAGCGTCCCAAACCTGTGCCCTTGGTTCCCATAGTGTAGCTAGTTCCTCGAACAACAATTGTTGATACACGTTCAGATCGTTCCCAGGTTGCTTCGGCCCTTGAATGAGAATAGAGAGGTGTATATACTTTCGCTTCATGCACAGCCATGGAGGAAGGTTGTACATCCATAGAACCACGGGCCAAGTGCTATGTCTACTGCTCATGTTGCCGAACGGATTGATTCCGTCCGTACTCATACCGAACCTGATACTCCTCGGATCTTTTCCGAAATCATCATATTGGGCGTCGATTGCTCGCCACTGCGAAGCATCGGCAGGTTGTCTCATCACGCCATCATCGGTTTTTCGCCCCTCAGCGTGCCAACATAATAGCTTTGCCTCCTTCTTGTTACCGAATAAATGCTTCAAACGGGGAAGGACTAGAAGATACCATACAACCTTTGCCGGAGCACCGCTCGTCACTGGGTCCTCATCATCGGCTTGGTTTCTACCCCACTTGAATCTGGATGTGTTGCACGTAGGACACTTGTACAGCTTCTCGTGCTCCGTGCGGTAAATAAAGTAGTCATTCGGACACGCATGGAACCTCTGCACGTCCAATCCAAGAGGGCAGACAATCTTCTTGGCTTCATCGGTGCTCGTAGGCAACAAGTTGTTTTTCAGAAAAACTTTTACAAGATAAGCCAATGTCTCATCGAAGCCTTCGTCCGGACAATTATGGGCTGCCTTGATCCTTAGAAGTTCCAGCGTGACCGACAGACGCGTGTGCTCTGGATCGGAACCGGTATACAACGGGGTTTGCGAGTCTTCAACTAGTCTCGTGAACTTAGTAGCCTCTCTTTCATCCTCGGGATCTATCACCACCTGCTCCACTATGTGAACGTCCTGCACCATATCGGCCAAATTATTCCCCGTTTCTTCCTCGGCGTCAGGTTCAAAACTCCCCTCCTCTTCTTCGTCCTCTCCGTGTTCAGCATCTTGCTGTAACACTTGATCTTCCTACTCCTCACCATGACATATCCAACGTGTATAACCTGACATGAAACCCTTAGGCGCCAGGTGTACCGTCACGCTCCCTCTCGTATCGAACATTACCAAATTTTTACAATCGCGACACGGACAACAAATCTTCGTGCCACCTTTTCTCCTCATATCTCGCTCGGCGACATCAAGAAACTCATTCAAAGCCATAGCCCAACTCTCTGTCGCTCGGTTGTCGTACATCCAACTGCGATCCATCGATCGATCCCTACGACACAAAACTGATCAGTTCGACGAAAAAGAACAAAACATTAAGCCTCAGCTCAATGATCAGAAATCACATCAAATACATATACAAAATGAAAAGAACACTTGCGAGCATTATTACCGAGCGCTAGCGATCTTTTCGGCGAGGAAAGATCAATCTATGGAGAGAGTGAGAGGAGGAGGGAGAGATGAGAGACCTTGTTGGGTTAGAGAGAGAGAGAGAGCTAGAAATGGGTGAGGAAATAATATGGTTTGGGAAGGAAAAGAGAAGATCTAGATGACCTAGATCTAGATCTAGATCTAGAGAGATGTTGAGCTTGAGGAGGAAGAAAGGAGGGATAGGAGGAGGTTTGGGGAGAGGAGGAGGGTCTGTGGGTGGGGGGCGGCGGCGGCGGCGGTGGCGGCAGCATTTGGGGCGGAGGCGGCGCTCGCTGCTGGCCAGTGGGCGCGCGAGCATTGGCCAGCAGCGATCGCCGCCTCTGGATTTATATAGGGAGATTACCACTGACGGTCACGTAAAAAGGACCCATCAGTGCAACCGTAGTCAGCCCTGGACCTACTCTCGCTGACGGACGCGCAAGGCGCCTGCCAGTGAAGACTACATCTCCGCTGACGAGCGCTTAGCTACGGCCCGTCAGTGGAAAGGAACGTCAGCCGTGGCACCCTATGTTCACCTCCACTGACGGGCTGCTTAGCGGACCGTCAATAGAGAATCCCTCTCCTCTGACGGGCACCCAGTAAGAGACCGTTAGTGAAACTGTAGCATCATCTCTGCAACCCTTGGTTCATCTCCACTGACGGGTGGTTTTGGTGCCCGTCAGTGGTGGTCCTCACATTCAGCCTTCCTGCTTTCGCCGCTGACGGTCTTTTAGGCGTCTGTCAGTGGTGATTCCCTCCAACGACGGACCTTTTTGTGCCCGTCAGTGGAGGGTTTTCAGCAGAGGGTCAATCTGCGGTAGTGACGTTTTGCTTAGTCTATTGTGTGCAGGTGCGAGTTGGGTGCGGCGATGGTTCGGCCATATGGACCGGCATAAGGCTTGGGGGGCTGAGATGCGGTCAAGGAGGTGGCGACGATGACGTATGGCTTAAAAGCATGTACGGGGAGGACAAGAAAGCGGGTGGAGACGAGATGTGAAGACCAAGTCAATGCAAGGGCGTTTTGGTAAAAATGCGGAATCTACCAAGCATAACCAAGAAACTGCGGCGGCGGCCGAGAAGCGGTTTAGGGTTAGTTGCTTAGGGTAGAAGGAAATTTGGATGGTGGATGAGTCACTTAGATGCTTTGTGATACGTGCTAAGTGCTCATGCCATCTAAATGGGCTTAAGGCCCACGTGGTGGGAGGTATCCCGAGAGAAATCAATTTTCTAAATGTACATCTGGAGTATCCAGGCATTCTAGTCTGGAATGTCCGGATATGTAATTTTCAGGCTGGATCGCTTCACGGTTTCGGCTGTAACTTTTGCATCCGGACTCTGTTTTCAATGATCTTGGACTCGTTTTGAAACTATCGACGAGCTCCACATCATCAAGGACTTTATAGGGTTTTTCCGCTGCATCTTCTTTGTCATTTACAGTAGTATCTCAGTGCTATCTGCATTTGAATTTGAAGAAGAATCTTTAACCGACATTCACCCCCCCCCCGTCGGGAAGCCTCCATTCCAACAACATATATATTTAATCGATACCTAAAGGTTAACCATACATATGTGACCTTATGGACATGCAACATAAGATAATAAGCTATGCATGCTAGTATACGTTATGACGTAATATACTAAAATACCATATAACATTATTTAACATAGGTATATATCGACAATATATAGATATATAAATTATCTTGTTATATATCAAACGGTAACATTAAATTCCTTCATGCTAGTATCACATATGAAATAACAACCTATGCATGCTAGTAGCTACAAATTATATAACAACCAACTAACATACTACATAATCTAGTAATAATAATTTAGTAAATAATTATTATTTCAATGTATCAATTGTCAAACATATTAAGTCTAATCGATTACATACATATATATGACTATATGCAACTGCATGATTATGCAACATAAAGCCATGATGAACATGTGAAACTTAATTGTTCAAACAAATAATTAAACTATAAATGTGAGTAAAATAGTGTGCTACACCAATTCAGAGCAAACTATTATCTAAAACATGGGATGGGCTATGTATGTATGTATATACGTATGTTCAAAACTTTATATGCAAACCATATGAGATGCATTGTACAAATATGAGCCATGTAATCTTAACCATATTATATCACGACAAACTATTATATAGCAATCATTCAATAAAACTATATGCGCACCTATGATATATAAGAATATATGCACATACCACTATTTACTATACATCATGCAACAACAACTAAACTAAGCCACATTAAATAAATGTTAAAAGTTGACAGAGGCTAAACATATGTTATGTAATACCATAGGTAACATATTATAAATAGAAAATAAGAACTATATATGAACTATACATGTAACTGGAGAATTATTACCGAGTCAACGGGAAAAGGTCAGACAAGTCAGACGTAATGCAGATTGAATCTAGACATCTACGGACAGCACGTCGGAGATGGATCAATTCCTGATGAACAGCTATATGGATGAAGGTGAAAATTTACAGAGGTGTTCATAGGAACCTAAGACTTAGATTGACCGAAGGGATTCTTAAAAGACTCACCAGATCAATGGGAAAAGATGTGATAATGCTGTTGTACCGTTCGTGCAGTCAAATCTGGACGTGAACAGCAGCACGAAGAGACTTGATTTTCCGGAGATTGGACTGCTGGATTGCCTTCAAATTTTGTGGAGATGATCTTGACAAAATTTCCGAAGATCCCACTGAATGGATCTTAAAAAGGAGGTCCGAGCCGACAAGAGTACCGTTCCAATCTAGATGCATGCATAGAAAATCTGGGTGTAAACAACACGTCTGTATTTGGAGATTTTCTAGTGATTTCACTATTGGATCTTCACCACTTTTGCAAAGAAGTAGAGGGAAAGGTTGCGCACAATATCACTGAAGGGATTTTTCCAAAAGATGTCCGAGGTGACAGGAATTGAGAAAATACTGAGGCAGTATGTGCTGTTTAGAAACTGCACGGGAAGAAAAGTGGGGTGACGGCTATTTGGATGGTTTGGGGGCTAGGGTTCCATGGGAAAAGAGTGTGGGGGAGTGGGGAGGAGGTGGAGGGTGTGGGGGTATTTATAGGAGGGTGAGGGAAAGAGATTTGGCTCAAAAACCATTAGAAAAGGGGTGATGGCGCGCTCTGTGCTACGCAGCGCTGGCCGGGGTGGCTGATCAAGGGAGGAATGAGGCGGCAGGGCGCGGGGTGGAGATGGACCGGGATGGCACGGCCAAAAAGGAAAGGAGCAAACCAAAATAAAAACAAAGAACAATAGAGCGAGATTAAATACCAAACGAACTCCAAAACTCCTGAGAAAACTCTAGGAGACATATTCCAAATTGAAAAGCTAATCCAATTCAAATCCAATAAATTCAAATTAACTTCGGTCCAATTTGAGAATAAACAACAAAATTTTCTAGCTCTGATTTTTGAATAAAAGATTTTCAAAAGCTCTGAAAATCAGGATGTTACAACATCTCTGCAATATGTAAACTTTATTTCCTTCCTTCTAATGGCTTATACCCACCTCCTCCATTTTCTTCGACCTTAAACAAAGACTGAAGCTTGGTCTTGTTGTATTCTAGAACCTGCTTGTTCAGGCTACGCCTACTCCTCCTCGCTGCCTTGCTTACTACTGACGTAGTACTGCTCTTGGGTGTTGTCAGACTGAAAATAGAGCACCTAAGGCTCTATTCATAGGCATTTGAAGGCTGGTATGCTGTAATTTCGAGCTAGGGTTTTGCTTGACAACTATTGAGCTGATTTACCTCATGGCTAGGTGAATAAGGTGGTTGGTTGTCATCTTGGCATTTATTCTTATCCATGGCTAAGCTGGAGGTGGCTATCTACTCATATACTGTTGCCATGCAGCTGCTTACATGGCAGCCCTTAACTGACCTTTATCTTACTTGAGCTTGAGGTGGCAACAATCGCTGCCACCAGCAGCTTAGGGCTGATTCACTCCTCTTGGATAGATTTGAACTTTCTCACATGCTGCCTATTGCCAAGCAATTGTTGGTCGGCTGTCCCGTTTTAATCAGTTGGATTTAAAACATGAAAACTGATTTCATCTACTAGTTCACTGTTGCCTTACTTATGGAGATTTAGTTTAGGTTAATGCTAGCTTAAGGAATCCATTGGTTGCCTGATGCCTTGAGAATTGTTGCCTCGAACATTGTTGCCTCTAAAACTGTTGCCTGTTGCCTTAAGAATTATTGTCTCTAAAAAGAAAAATGGATTTCTAAGTTAGTATTAATCTATTATTGAGACCAGAACCAGTTCTCTGCTCTCTCAAAACTGATCTCCTAAAACAATATTGCACCTCATCAGGAGGTGCATAAATTTTTACTATAACAAATTTTTCCTTGGAGTTTTCTCTTCTTCGTGTGCAGGTTGAAGAAATGGAATCCAAGAAAAGGTCGAAGAAAAGAATTGAAGCTGAAGAGAAGAAAATAGTAGTTTCATAGGATTTTTATTTCCTTTGTAATATATCATTACTTGTAATATAATTCTTTTATAAGATTTTTGTATTGGACACTTGTAGTTGTAATTGAATTAATTTGAATTATATATATGTCTTCTTTAATTGAACTTTTGATACTCATGTATATATATTGGAAGGTACCACTTATTACCTATTGCATATATATTTGCTAAGTGTTTTATCCAATGTATCAAAAATTTTAAATTTACTCCAATTTTTAGGTATGCATGAATGCAAAGAGATGAAATCAGCTTCTAATCTCAACGTTTAGCTTTTAGAAAATATGGGTCTTCACATGAGGCATCAGGGAGGAGGTGGTGACGATGAAGCAGGCTCGACGAGGCGGCGGCGGTGCAGCAGGCTCGAAGAGGAGGTGACGTCGGTGGCAACCCTCTGCGTGGACAGCCTGCCAACGTGACTGAGGTCTAGGGCACCATGGTGGCTGTGGCGTCAGGTTAGGGCGGCTGTCAGGGCCCCAGAATCACACTTGACTTAAGGAACAATGTGTCACCAAAGACCGAGCAACTACTTAACCGGTGATACGACACCTACGCCATATGCACTCAAAATTGAGTAGTCCGATACCTGACCAACGCAGCATATGATTACCAGAAGCAAACGTTATTCCATAAACCACATGTAGTTCCAAAGTCCGGTGAAGACCTAGCGTCTTTCTCGAGTTCGACCAACACAATGACTTTGGAGGAGCCCGGCAATGGTACCCTCACTCTTACCTAGTCTGAAGACTAGTGAGTCACCCGATTGCCTGGTACCATCACCCACACCCTGCCTAGTCGGCCAGCGCATCACAGCTAGCGGGTCACTCAACTAGAGATCATTCTACTAACCAAATAGAGAGCACGACTCTAACTCTTCATGACTAACCCATGCACTTCAATCATACACGCACGATGTATAGACAGCCACATTACCAACTCAATATCACAACAAAACTCTACTAGAAAGGGATTACAAGATAATAAACATCTTACAAGATAATAAATATTTTACAAGATAATAAACATTTCTCATACCTAGGATGAGTACATATCGGTCATACATTGCGACTCTGTAACACCCAATTTGCACGATTAGGGTTTTGAGCGGCATTCATGCATACATGGCATCATCATCACCACACCTTGTTTAAACCTAGTTGTATATCGATTTAACTTTATAGAATATGTTAATATTTCATCCTCGGTGGATAATTGTTGCGAACACCAATCAACATATTTGAAGTACCGAACTTCGATAAAGCATTTGCAAGTTGTGGGGTCAGTGGACCCGTCGATGAATTCCCCTAGTAACCTTCTCCCTTCTAACATCCCCTCTTCTTTCTCGAGGTTGCCCCAAAAAGGAAACCACATGAAATGACCCCTAATCCGAGCATCCAGGAGGAAACCCTAAAGTGTCGAGGAAGCTAGGGTTTGAGAAAAAGGGGACCAAATGTGAATAAAAACTTGTCAAACTTTGGAAGTAGGCTTGAATGGTGAAATGTAAGATCCATGCCCAATTTCACAAGTTTTGGAGAACCCTAAAACCTAATCGCAGTTCAAACCGTCGAATTAGGTCAAACCCTAGGTTTGAACTGAAACCCCTATCCAAGCCAAGTCCAAATGGGTTCAAATTTATACAGTAGGTCCCATTAATCACTTTGAATCCCCTGCCAAAATTTCATAATTTTTGGAGTAGTTCTGACACATAAAATATCGCACACACAAGCCCCAAATTAAGCCCTAATTTGAATTTGAACACAAACATGGGTCAAACCTTGCCCAAATTAATTCAAATTCTTCCAGTAGCTCTCAAATAATATTTTAAAACCCCTGTAAAAATTTCAAGTGATTTGGAATTAGTTTGACACATAAAATAATAAAGGGGATAGCACTGGAGATAAGGAAAAAGAAAAAAAGAAAGAAATAAAGAAAAAGAAAACAGCCAGGGGCCCTTGGGCCGCCTCGGCCGGCCCATGTCACCCCGCCAGCCTCCGAAACCGCCTCCTCCCCTCTGGTTTCCCGCCTTCTCCACGGGGAGGCGCCCCCGGAGCAATGCGCCATCTCCTCTCATCCGGTGCGCGGGCCCCGCGTGTCAGGGTCTTCCCTCCACGTCGCCGACGCCGGATGGCTGGGGTGGGCGGCGCTGCTCCGCTCCCGACCAGCGTGGTCCGAGCCGCCGCCCCATTTATAGCCATTCAGACCGCGGCTTCCCCCCCCCCATTTCCTCGAACCCTAACCCTAGATTTGGCCTTCCCCGAGCGCAGGCTGTTCACCTCCGTGCCTCTACCCTTCTTCCCCGTCGACGGTGACACCTCCGGCGAGCCCGTGTGGCAGCTCGGGCCCCTCCCCGAGCCCTTTCCTTGCTCACCGAGCTTCCCCGTGCCTCCTTCTCACTCCCCCTTCTCTCCATTGCCTGCAGATTCGAACTGGAGGGCCTCCTCGTCGCCGCTCGGGTCAACGCCGTCGTCCTCCTCGCCGCTAGCTCGTCGCCGGCCTCCCCAACCCTCCTGAGCTCCTCCATCAGACCCGGGGTGAGCTCCCCTCTCTTCCCCTCCTCGCAGCTGCGTCGGTTGAGCACAAAAGCATCCCCGAGCCCGCTCCGATGAACCTCCCGGCGAGGCGCCGCCGTCGGAGCCTCGGTGGTGGCCGGACCAGAGGGAGAACGAGAGGTAGTGGTGAGAGAGGGAGTAGGCGGGGTAGAGCCGACGCGTGGCAGCTCGGGACTGGCTGGCCGAGTCCAGTCAGCCTTGTCCCGGGCCCACATGTAAGTCGGATGGTTTTAGAGTTAGGTTTTCTTGGGTGGGTTTGCCCGGGTGCGTGTAGGAGTTTGCATTAGGCGCTGGGTACATCTCGGGTAGATGTAGCATTTAAGTTTGCGCAGATTAGGGTTAGGGTTAGCTTTATAACTCCGTTAATTTTCAAACGCGCATAACCCTTGATCCGTAACTCGGATTTTAGCAAACTTGGACTTTCTGGAAACCTTAGGAAATTTCCTACATATTGGCTGAAACAAAATTTTATTTTGACCAATCCCATTATAGCCTAACTTGAACTCAAATCAATCCACCCCTTTTTAACATCATTCCTCGATAAGCCGTATTTCGATGATGTTAGCTCCAAATTTAGTAAATCCTAATGCTCTAGTTGCGTATCGTAGAGCACTACTATGGTACCACCCTTTTACGTCGTGAGCTTCCATTATACGTAGTAATTTTTCCACTCTAACCGTACAACCGACTAAATTGATCTACCTGTGGTATTAGATTTTCCATCGATCTTCGACTTAGCGCAACTCTTGCACCGTAGCTCCGTTTCCAATAAATATTGTATGGTTTGGAACCTCGTGAGACTATCTACGAATTAGATTAAACATGATGTCCAGAATCCCGACTTAAATCTCAAACTAATTCAGAGTGAGCTTATTTCACCGTGCGTGTGTATAAGGCTATGACCTCATGTTACTAATGACAATAGGAAACTCTTTCCGCAGCAAATCCTAAATATTTCTAAGTCATCTTACACTGGACATGCATAACTAGCACCAATAATCATGCATACCTGATGATTCCGCACCATAACCCTAACACCCCTCGTATCGGCCATAACAAGTACCCGTACTAGAGTTAAGGCTTGGGCTCTCCCTATGTCACTCAACAATAGGTACCCTAGTTCCACGGATCGCAAATCAAATATTAAACCCTAACCCACTACCATATGATCCTTAACATGCATAATGGGTAGAACCAGTACTTGGGTTCCACATGTATCACCCCTACCACTCCCGTTAGTCCTTTGGTCGTAAATCGACACCAAACCCTAATTTGGAAATGGTAGTCTCGATTCAATCAATTCCATTTGCGTCGAACTCCTGTTTCGGCTTACCTTTACCCAACCGACCCCGTTATCCTTAATACCACGCCCTGCTGCTAACGACGTGACTCTAACTCATCGAAGCCTTTTTAAATCGCCATGCATGCATTCTAGATATCCCATGTCTCCGATGACCTAATATGAACCCGTGTAGATCATTGCAACCCTTCGACACCATTGCACTTCTAGTCAAGCAAATTGCATCATCCATACATGCATACATGCTGGTCTCATTGCCTTTTATCGTTTCCTTTCCGGTGATCGCGTTATTTACAACAGAGCCCGAAGACGAAGGTGACCACCCGGCTTACGACCCTTCGCAAGAACAGGAACAACCAGAATCAGGCAAGCAGAGCTTGTTGCATCCTTACCTTCCGTACTCTTGTGTATGCCCTTGTTATATGTGCTATGTGTATGAATGTTTTATCTGTGAATTGTCGCAAAGTTGCGTACACTAGCATGTGTAGGATGGGTCTTACGTCGAGAACATCTGATGGCTCTTCAACTAAATGGTTAAGTGAGTTGTGAGAGCCGAGGGCGTGCACAATGGGTACGGTTGGTGTTCATCGTAGCTTGATGGCGACGCGGGTGTAAGTAGAGATTTAGTCGTCACACCAACCCTATCTTCAGCGTGTCACCATCCCTTATCACACGTGAACGCTAGCGAGAACCAACACTGAGGATAGCTGGGGTAAGCCTCCATGCACTTTGGAGACTCATGACCTCCAAACTGTTATGCACCCACTATGCCGGCAGTGGTTGAGTTGTCGGTAGCGGTTCGAGAGATTAAAATGATCATGTGTGGATTGGATTAATTTGGATTTGACTCATGTGTGGATTGAAATAAAGTGGATCAATTTGGATTTGATTTAGGGGCTGCCCTACTTGAGTTGGATGATGTTTATTGGATGGATTTGGATTGGATAACTCGATCTCGTGATGCATTGGTTGATATATGTTGGTATCCTGAATTGGTTTGTTATTTAGCCTATCTGTATTATGCCTTGTTAATGGTTATGTTCTTAGGTTATATGTTGTTACTCTGAGAAGCATTCATGTTTAATTGATGTTGTACTAGTATGAGTAGGACATTTAATCAAGCACGGATAAGTCTTGCGAGTACGTTTGTACTCACCCAGGTTACTCCTGGAGCTTGCAGGTGAGCCGGTGGTGGAAGATTATTTCGCTGATGTTTGAACTTGCGTTTCCTCGGTTGGTCAGTCGATCTATGGGATAGGATGTAGCTTTTGTTCAGCGGTCACCATACCGCTGTGGGACTCATTCACTTTGTTTCCGCTGTCGTTTACCTTCTCCGTACTCGGATATGCTTTCGGTCAAGACTGAATGATGTAATGTGTTGTCCCATCGTGGGCAGTTAATATTATCGTATCTGTAGAGCTTTGTTGTGATATCCGAGTTGTTAATTTCAGGCTGCCCTTACGCAATGCGTGTATGATATGAAGCGTTTTGGGTATGCCGTGAAGGGTTACGGTTGTACCGGTTGTTACTAGGTTGGACAGGAATCGGTTGAGTGACCCGCTGGCTGAGATGCTGTGCCGGCCAGGCAGGGTGTGGGCGTTCTACCGGGCTTTCGAGCGACCCACTAGCCTTCGAGCTAGGTTAGGGTGTGGGTAGAACTGCCGGGCTCCTCCGACCTTGTCTTGTCTGGTAGTAATTGGGGACGACCCTAAACCTTCACCGGATTGTGGAATCGTATGTGGTTCTGGGAAGATTGGTCGCTTCCGGCCGGCTCGCACGTGGCGGGTGTCGGATCGTTCTGTCTTGGTGCGTACGGCGCAGGTACCGTGCCACCGGGCTGACGAGTCCTTCGGTCCTTGGCGACTTCGCGTTCCCTCAACCATATGCAATTCCGGGTCCGTGACAGCTTGGTATCAGAGCCGAGCTGACCGTAGGAAGCCAATTGCAGGTGGTCGTTAGATAGGAGCTTCCGCTGTGCTATTTGGCCATCGCCACTTGGCCAGCAAAACTATTTAAAAAGTTAAACCCTATGTTTAAAATTTATAAGTAGATTGCTTTTATTCCTTAACCTCATCGCTCTTAGTCCTACCTTTATCTTTTCTACGCCATTTGTTTTACTTGCTTGTGGCTAACCTAAACCCTTTCCTTGTTTGTTAGATGGAGTCCTTTCAGTTGGTGCATGCTACCCATGCCGTGGATGTCGATGGGTTTCCGGAGATACTCTTGTACATGCTTCGGGAACTCGGATTTCCCTATCTCCCGGAGTACCTCGTACATAAGGCGGACCTAGGGTTTGGCATGTACGAGTATCGGGCACGCGTCTTCATTCACTCACGTGCACAGGATCCACCCCACCAGCCCTGCGTCTTCATCGGCTATGGAGCCGAATTGGAGTCTGCGGTTCAAGACGCAGCTTATTCAGCCGTATGCCATCTTCGATATGAACTTCCTGGTCTCGTTGGGGGTCCCTTCACCTACTTTCCGTCACGCACTCCCATGGAGGATGTGGCGCCATCTGAAGACTTCACCCAGGAGAGCAATCCGGCACTAGCTCATTTGGGTCGTCTCGTCAGATCTCTGGACGTGGCATATCGTGCCCGTGGACTTGAGATGAGCCGGTACCGCCATCGCCTCATCACTTCTCTTGAACTCGCTTATCACCAACGGGGGAACTTCGCCGCACCCCCTCATTTCTGGACCGGCGAAGGGAACTACTCGGTCTATGAAGGAGGACCATGGACGTACTGCTACCCCTCAGTAGGCGGAATGGAAATTGCTTTCCCACCCGACCTGTTGCGTCCACAAACGTCGGTGGGCAGCATTCGTCGTATCCCCTCTGTGATGCCTCAGTTTGGACACAATATCCCTTTATTTCACTCCTTGGTTCCTCTCCCCACGGAATTGGAAGCATATGAGATCAGTCGTCGTAATGAGGAAGCTCCCCATAGCCCTTGGTAGTGTTGATTAGATACTAACTGTCAAGTTGAAGGTCTTATCATGAAGTGTAAACTGAACCAAATTCTAGGCCTAAATTATCTTTTGGAGACTTGTAAATGGATATTCATGGCTGCAATTTTGGAACATTACTCGTTTATTTCACCTAAAGGTGATCTAAACCGCAGCCCTTGTAAGAGCAGCTGATCGTATTAATGCACTCGTATCCCAATGTCAACCTTTCTTGCAATTACCTTGCGCCTCCTTTCTCGTGAAAGTGTGTACAACCCAAGGTGCCACACCTTGGTTATTCCGCTGTACCCTTGTGGACATATCCCCAACCTCCCAAGTTTCCAATTCTTCATCTCATCAGATGTCTTCTATTTTCCGCAGCATGGCATCTGGATCCCGTGGAACCGCTCGTGGGCGTCGTGAGCATGAAGAAGGGAAACTCTCGTCTCTTCCTCGACAACCCAACGTTGTGGACTTGTTGGTCGCCCAGAACCAAATCCTCGAGCAACTCGCGCGCAGTCAAGCCGAGATTGCTATGGCTATGGTACGCAACTCCCAGCACATCGTGGACCAAGCGACCGGTGAGCAAGTAAAGGAGCCAGTTCTCGACAAGCCCCGCAAGCGCGAGAGAAAGACGCAAGCATCTGTTGGGGGCAATTCGCAGAAACCCCGTATGGGGCAACCGCCCCCACCTCACTTTTTGGAATCACCTCCGCAGGCACCACAAGGTGATGCCCCTCGCCCTCAGCAACAAGAACATCAACCTCGTCCTCAGGACGGACAGCCGCGACCCCCATTTGATCGGAGTAAGATCGAGTGTTTCAGCTGTGGAAGAATGGGGCACTTTGCCAATAGCTGCAAATTGCCACGCACAAACAGTGCCCTTGCTCCCGCAATGCAGCCCGAACATCAACCCTGTCCCCAAGGAAAACATTCGCAACCTACCAGGGATTTGAGCAAAGGTTACTGCTACAACTGTGGAAAGAATGGACACCGTGCGAATCGTTGTAGGGCTCTACGTACAGGCAATGCCTTTGCCCCCAAGGCGCAACCAGAACCTCAGTCCCACCTCCTAGGACAACAACCGTGGTCGTTGATCGATTGGAGCAAGGTTCAGTGCTTCAGCTGTGGAGAAAGGGGACATTGTACGAACCGTTGTTTCTCCCTACGCACAGCAAATCTCCTTGCCCCCAAGGTGCAGCAAGGACAAGCACGTGAAGGCCTTCCAGCAACGGATCCAGCCCTTTATAGGGCTCAGGCCGTCGTCCATGGCCTGGTCAGCCAGGTCACTGCCAAAGGAGCGCAGAATGTATCAAAGGAAGTGTTCGGTACGCCTCTCGTTAACCCCACTCTTGCTGTCGTTCTTTCCAATTTGTAGGAGCATCCCATCCCCTTTTATATCCAGCAAGTTTGCACAGGATAGCATATTCGGCATCAGCATTGCATATCGTAGATTGACCCCCCTTAACCGAATAGGAATTTAGATCGAACTGAAAGACGTCCCGTTCCATCTTAACCGTTTAAGTTCCTAAAAGTGTTTGGAAGATCTAGGATTGCTATTGTGCATGACATATATATATACCTGTTCGGTGAATCATCTGACGTATATGCGTCTGTACTCGGTACCCCGGAACATTTTTGGTGCTCCCCTAGTATACAATACGGAGTGTGGCCAACTCCTCGTTGTTGGCACTATGTGTAGTGCGAGACCATTCTTAAGTCCCGACAATTCCAGATTGACTGTCATGTTTGGCACAATATCTTAGGACGCGTTTCAGATCGGAAGGTGCATGCCATGTTAGCCATGCATAACGACTCCCTTCCACTCCAATGAATCCCCATTTTTAAGGCCGCCAGCCTTGATGTCCACGAGCAACCAGCTTCTTCCTCCTCTAGTGTTATACGTACAGCTTGGTACAGTTTGGTATCATTAAGCACTTTTCTTTTCTCTACACCCTTACATGACCAAAGTACACCTAAATGAAATTTTCAAGAGAGTTCCCGTGTCAGGATGATCATACCCCCCTTCCTTCCGTGTTCCTTCAACACCTGGATCCCCTATCCCTGGGAAATCCATTCGTTAATGGTCAACCCTATGAATCACCTCATCACCCGTTCCAAGCCCGAATCGGAGCACAAAGACCCTTAAGTATGGTGTCCAATGGACTCTGCCATCTCCTAATCCTCCCCACCCAGTTAACTACAAGAATATTATCTTCTTGTTTTTACTGAGAAAAATACAACAAAGATTCTAGAGAATCTAGCTTAACAGCCAAATCAAGAATAGTTCGTGTCATAATTCACCCTAAACCCTATGTGAAGAAGTGGAGCCTTGCTCTGGCAGCACAGAGGGAGAAGGGGAAGAAAACTTGGGGCAAGGGCCTCACCCCTAGATGACTAAGCATGAGCAGATGGTGGGCGCCACGGCGACGGGTGCAGCGGAGGCCCAAGGCGGTGGTGGAGTCATTCAGCAGGGGTGACGGCGTGGTCCGACAGCAGCACAGGGAAGAAGCTGGCGGGGATCCGCTCGGGAGCGTGGCGAAGAAGAAGGCACTGAGGTCGTTGGGGAAGACGATGGCATCCGCGAGCTGATGGGAAACGGTGGCGAAGGGGCTTCACAGCGGCGGCATCTTGGAGCTGCGCGAGGTGGTGGAATGCGGAGGGGTTGGGGCTGCACGGGGTAGTGAAGAAGGCAAGAAAGGGGCAGGGGAGAAGGCGGAGTGCGCGGCTGTTCTTGGAGGAATCGGCAGGAGAGAAATGGGAGAGGTGGCGTGCTGCCTTGGAGGGGTCGGTAGGAGGAAGAAAATGGAGTGGAGAAAAGGCTGCTGGCTTGCTACGTGGAGAAGAAGGGTTGACCGTGGGTCCCACGCAGCAGATGAGGTAAGAGGCAGCAGTGGTACTAGGCTCAGTCCAGGGAAAAGAGAACATGGGCCAAGGTCTGGTCAAGCCGGTAAGAAAAACTTTTCTTTCATTTTGTTTCTCTTCTATTTTAGAAATAGGTTTTGACAAAAAGAGGTCAAGGGATAATTTTAAGATCTGAAAATTTTAATAGATACTCTTCTTGATATATATATGTCTTTCGCAAGATTTATCATATTAAAATACCCTATTTTAGACTGAGCCTTTAGTATATTGGAACGATAGATTAAAATGGTGCTTAAGCTTCAAATAGCTTAGGTAATCTTCAATTATTTTTAGAAATTCATATTGGGGCTTTGAAACACAACAAAATATAAAACATGAACTTTTACAGAATTTAGAGAAGGGAAAGTTCAAGGGATAGGTACATTTCATTTCTGTCTGAAGAGAGGGACATTAGAGAAATATTTATTGACCTATATAGATCAACTCCAATTGTCTTGAAAATTTTCATGAAGTTCCCCTGGTGTATTTGGAGTTGATGAAATTTGTTAGGATAAGTTTGCAGTTTTAATTCAAGTTGATTTTTTATGTCATAAATCTAGGGTCTTCGAGCTAAGTCAATTTTTAATTGACCTAGATGCATGCATGTGATGAAAAGAAGTCATTTTTAATCCACAATGATCTTCACCGACCTCGTGTTAAAGAAGGGGTCACTACAGCGGCGATGTCACTTAGGTCTAAGACTTGCGGTTTGGGAGTTGGCCAAAAGAAAAACCTTAGTAACTATATAAAGGATGGATCATCGCTGCGGTTATTTTGAAGAACCGCATGTGATATTGCATCATCATAGGTGGTTCTACGACCGCCTGTGATGTCCACTCATCGCAGATGGTTCTACATCAGAACCATCTATGATGTTTGTTATCGCAGGCAGTTCTGTGATGTCCATTTTCTTTTTTCTTTCTGCTTTTATCTTTATTTCTATTTTGAATTAGGGTATGACTCAAAAGGGTTTATACCTTATCTTTAAACATTATTTGCATGGTCATTTTAATACAAATGTGAGGTAGCGTTTCCTTATTCTTACATATTATATTAATTTGAATTGGTTCTTAACTGATTACATTTGAGAATTTAAAATTAGAAGGATAATATTATTTTGACTTGATTCTAACTAGTTCCTTTCATATTCCAATCAATATTCTACATGATGTGTAAAATTCACATTCATACATATTATGCGTAACATTATGAAATCTATATGGTTGCATATTTCTAATTTGCTACAGATGTGAATGCTTCGTGATGATCGTCTCATACATACGTAGCTTTGTCTTGATTTGGTTCTTCCTCAACCGTTATGCCATTTTGGGAAGAAGGCATCTCCTCAACCTGATTGCACTCATGCTCGTCAACTACATCACCAACTCCAACAATGATTGTTTTTGAGTCCCCAACTACAGGTCACCTCTTATTTGAAGGATCGGTTACATAGAATATTTTCCAACTTGATTTGCTAGGGCAAATGGTTCATCTTTGTATGTTGTACTTGTGAGATCGACTGTTGTGAACCTGTACTTATCAACTTTCACCTGTGAGAGATTGGCCCAATGGCAACGAAACAAGGGAATCTTTAACTTAACATATGCTAACTCCCAGATCTCCTCTGTGTACCCATAGTATGAACTCCTATCTGATCTTCTAGATGTCGAACCATCTGATATTTTCCCGAACCTCTCAATTTTGGTTCTGTACACACCTAAGTCCTTTTGCTTTGATAGTCAGAGCTGTTGGATCACTACGGAGTCTCCGAGGTCCGTTCTGGACTTACCTTTTGAAATCATGGAATGTCTAAGTCGGTTGTCAGAACCTCCGACAATAAGTTCTACCAACCTCAGTTAAGGTCCTTTGAAATATCGGAAGGTCTGAGTGCGATGTTGGAACCTCCAGGAATTCGTTCTGACCACGCCTTGCCAAGGCTATCCTTAATCCCGAAGGTCTGTGTTCAAGTTGGAACCCCCCATATTCTTTTTAGTTTGTTGTGCTCTAAAAGTCAGAACCTCTAGGTTTTTCTTCCAAGATCTATTTCTGGACAGGCAATATAGTCGTTGCTTCCAATTTCTGAGTTTTCCACTTTTTGCACAAACGTCTTGTTTATGAGGGGTTGGCTATATATATCGCCAAGCCTCTTTGAATATTAGAACTCTTTGCCAAATCTTTTCTCTGCTCTCCCAAGTGCTACTCCATATTTATGCAAGCCCAAGTTGCGATCCTTGTGACAAAATCTTTGAGAGAGAGATTGAGCCATAGTTGAGTATCAAACAAGAGTTCATCTAAAGCTGAACTAATTGAAGTATTTTACTCTTGGAGATTAGCGTCTCCTAGACGGCTAGGAGTCGCTCGTGTGCCTTCAAGGATTGTGAAGCGCCCCAAGAAGTTTGAGAGGTTTGGAGCTCGCCTACTGCAAGGTGGAGAGCTGCCACAAGAGAAGAGAAGCTTCGCATCAGCAAGCTTCTTGAAGAAATAGAATGATTAGGTGCCGGCTTCGATCGTTAGATCAAACTTCCTCAATAGAGACGTAGAGGCTCGCCAAAGGCTTGAATTTTGACAACAAATCTTGTGTCTCTCGTGTGGTTATCACCTTGCATTTCTTCATATCGGTTTTCATAATTGTTTTGATCACTAACATGCTAGGTTTTGCTTATGACCGCCTAGAGTTTTATATTACTTATGTAGAAAGTAATTTTTGTCATAATTTTGTTAATCTCCTATTCACCTCTGTTCTAATATGTCGACGATTGGTAAATAGTCGATCAGTAAACTGTCGATCTTACGTAATACGTGGAGAAAAGAGTGTAGGGGTAGGGATATCGAGTGCCAATACAAATCCATCCGTCAAAGGGATTTATATAGGAGTCGCTCATGTGCCTTCAAGGATTGTGAAGTGCCCCAAGAAGTTTGAGACGGTTTGGAGCTCGCCTACTACAAGGTGGAGAGCTGCCACAAGAGAAGGGAAGCTTCGCATTGGCAAGCTTCTTGAGGAAAGAGAATGATTAGGTGCTAGCTTTGATCGTTAGATCAAACTTCCTCAATGGAGACGTAGAGCCTCGCCAAAGGCTTGAATTTTGACAACAAATCTTGTGTCTCTCGTGTGGTTATCACCTTGCATTTTTTTCATATCAGTTTTCATACTTGTTTTGATCACTAGCATGCTAGGTTTTGCTTATGACCACCTAGAGTTTTATATTACTTATATAGAAAGTAATTTTTGTCATAATTTTGTTAATCTCCTATTCACCCCTGTTCTAATATGTCGACGATTGGTAAACCGTCGATCTTACATAATACGTGGAGAAAAGAGTGTAGGGTTAGGGATATCGAGTGCCAATATGATAATAAACCTACGTCATACGAGTCTTATATTGATTCTCAAGACAAGGTACAAAGGGGTATGGCTAAACTAGACTGAATCTACTATTATTCAGATGTGGATGTCGGGGTTGATCTTCCCTTCTACTTGCTCGGAAGTCTTTAGATTGGGCTTCTGTCGAGTCCATTTCGAGTGGCTCAGAGAGCCACCAAGTAGGCTCTCGTTCGAATAGGGACTCTGGGTGGTTCAGCAGACGTTTGACTCGTGTCCGCAACTTGCAGTCGTGCTAATTTCAACAGGCGGATTTTCCAAAATTAGAACCGTCACGGTAGAGATTTCTCGTGGTGGTGAGAATCTTTCCTCTTTTTCTGCCCCTATTTGTGCTGAAGCAAGAAACCGCAGTGCGATTGTCGGGGATGTGTGCCTGCTGTTCTTGGTTCCTTCTGTGAACTGCCGTGCATGCAAATAAAATTACTGCAAGCATTAACTACAATGGGACGTGGTGCGGAGATCGTGGCCATGACCATCGCTGAGTTCGTTGTGTGGGTAATCGGGACATGTGGTTTTTCACCTTTGTAAGACATCTGGGAGACCCAGGAGGTGTCACCGCGCTCTGAATCTTTGCTTTCTAAGCCTTCTTGTGCCCAAGCCCTAGCTTTTCGTCTTCCTTGCTCCCACATTTCCTCACCTTCACCGCCGGCAAAGAGATGGGGAAGAACAAAGGATCCTCCAACGCAGCAGCGAGCCCAAGAAAGGGTGCCGATGACCTCGAGAGGAGCGTCGATGACTCCGGCCTCACCCTAGGGGTGGTGATCCCAGAGTTCATCAAGTCAGAGGTTACTGCCGAGTACCTCGACAGGCTAGAGCAGGTGGACTTCATCCCTCCCTATGCTCTCATCCCGTGCCGGCCGATGGTGGGAGAGATGAACCCGAGACCAGGTACAACCTAGACCGTGGTCTTTGCGGCTTCAGTTTCTACCATCGAGCTTCTTCCTTCTTGTCCTTAAGTTTTATGGGGTTGAGTTCATCCATCTCAATCCCAACCACATCCTAATGCTAAGCATCATCATGCATCTGTATGAAGATTTCCTCGACATTGAGCTCTAGCGATACTTCTACAACCTAATAAGTTTGGGGAAGGGAGTCATTGGTGGCACCGGGTTCCGTCTCCAAGAAGGGAAGAAGGAGGAGTACATCCACTTCGCCAACATGAGCTCGTGGTCAGGCTGGTGCAAGAGATAGTTCTACTGCCAGCCCCCTCCTTCCTCCGGCATCAAGTACCACGGATTGGCGCCCTACTAGACTAATAGCTAGTTGGAGATGCTGCTCAAGGCCCTTGTCGTTGAGATCACGGAGCTCCAGAGGAGAGACTTGTCAACATGGGACATCGCTGAAGACTTCATCAGGCAGTATCCGGGTCCTCTAAAGTCAAGGTCTCAACAACCTGAGACTATTCAGACAGGGAGGACCCATCACAGGGCTTCAACAAAGGTAACTTATTTCGTGTTGTCCTAGTTCCTCGAGTAGGGAATGCATTTTTTAACCTACTTGGATCATCGTATGCAGTCCTCCAACCCTTGGATCTACAGCTGCGAGTGAAGTTCATCTTCGAGTTGGCACTCCTGGAAGGGTGTGTCAACTTGCCGCTGCTTATCACAAGGCTGGACCCTAAGGAGAGGAAGAAGATCTTCTTGGTAAGCTCACCCTAATCCTCCTTTTTCCTTTTGAGTAGCGCTAGATTGACTTTAGCTGTACTCTGGTATTTTTGTAGCGAACCGGTCGGGGAGCACCCGACCCAAAGTTGGAGATGGCGGGAGTGGCGCCCGAGGACAACGAGGATTTCATGGTCCTTGATACACTAACACCACCACCCGAGTCCGCTGGAGGAGGCAGTTCATCTGCCACTGGAGGATCTATGAAGACCCAGTCGAGGGCGACTCTTCCGGCAGCGTCACCGACCCCTCCTCCATCTCTCCTTCAAGACCTTCCCCCCAGGTACTTCCCAGTCTTATCTTGATATGCATTACTTCTCGTAGAGACTAAATCTTACATTGGGTTGTCATGCAGAGAGTGAGGAAGCTTGTCCGAAGGAGTCTATTCCCTAGTCGTGGAGATCCGGTAGTGGAGCAGTCGGGAATCAAGGAGACTTCCTCCCAGATGACTCCAGCCAAGAGAAGCTTGAGCTTCTCTAAGCTCAAGTTCCCCCTTCGACTGAAGTGGCTGCTGTAATAGACCTTCTCGGAAGGCCACTTCTCGAGTAGGGGATGTTCTTTTTCTAACTTAGTCGTTTTTGCAGAGCGGTTAACCCCCCGCCTAAGGTGGTCGATCCGGCGCCGTGGAATGACCCTCCAATGGCGAAAACTATTCCTACCGGCACCAAACCGGTCGTGGGAGCTGAGGAGCCCCCGGATTTAGTGCCTGACCAGCCCTTGGCAAAGGAGATCGATGCTTCGGCTCCGTCAGAGGCGTCTCCCTCAGTCCTGAGGATCGAGGGGTCTTTTGTGCCCGTGCTACCGCCGGAGCTGATGGTGATTGTCGAGGAAGGCCTTGACTTGGCGACGTCGGGCCCCTGCTAGAGGTAAACATTGTAAAGTGTTAGTCATAACTTGCTTGTATTGAAACTAATCTTCCTACTGCAGCTTGCTCTATCACAGGTGATCCCTCTCTAGTCGGAGGTCCAGGAGCTGAAGATGTGACTAGCCTAGTCAGAAGCTACGCTAGAGGTGGAGAAGACCTGGTCGGTGACGCTGGAGGGCGAGAAAGGCCAGCTAGAGCTGGAGAAGGCCCAGCTGACTGGCGAGTTGTCGGAGGCCCGGTCCGTCCGCTTTGTCGCGATTGGAGTCCAGGCTATCCAACCTTATGGACGATGTGGTTTACACCTTGGACCTGCTCGAGACAGCTCTGACCGAGGTCGGAATCGTGGTTCATCCGATGGAGAGCAACGCCATCCGATTGGTGAAGTTAACGCGATCCTTCTCTGACCTCAATGTTGATGGCCTTGGCCCTACTCAAGGCCCGGCACCCAGAGATGGACATCGGCACCCTCCAAGATGAACTGCCCAGGGCAAATGTGGAGGATACTAAGAAGCTGGTCACGGCAATATATGAGGTTGTGCAAACTTTCCCGAAAGGCTAGAAGTGTAACCTCCTGCATAAATAAAGACTCAAGTTTTTGTCAATACACGTGTTATGCGAATGTTTGTTTTGTGTTCGTTAACTTCATGTTGGAACTTATCGGGAACCTGCCACTAAGGACTTATCGATGGTGTACAACACTTAGCACTTTCTAGTTTTTCTCCTTGACCCGAGTCAGAAGGCCACACTGCTAGTTGGGGAGTTTGGTTAGTTAGTCCTTAGGTCTAAGTAGACTAGGGTCTCAGGGGCCCCGAGCACTTGTAGACACGATAACGGACCTTCTTTCGTCCTTCAAGACCATAGCTTGGACTCCCTTCTCTTTGCAAGAAGAAAGACATAGGCATTTGCGTTCTACGTGGTCAATGAACTTTCTTAGTGTCACGTTACCCAGCAGTTCCTTGTGAAAGCTAGTTGGAAGGCCTTATTGGTGATTTGGTGCTGAGTGGTTTCGTCGAACGTGCCGTACTTCGGACTCTTAGATTCTGTTTCGGCCTGATTTGGAAAACTTTGCTGCTAACTGGGGAGTTTAGTCGGCTGACCTTAGGTCTAGGTCAAGTGGGGGACTCAGGGGCCCCCGGACACTCCTAGACAGGGACCTTCCTCTGTCCCACAAGGCCTCAGCTTGGAATTCCTTCCCTTTGTGAGTGCAAAGTCTTCAAATGCTCCGTAAGACACGTTGTCGTGAAACTTTTCCAAACTATTGTATCTGTCCAGCCCTCGACTAGCTATCGGATAAGGAATGTTCGGATAGGCAGTCAAGAACAAGAATTCATTTAACTAAGTGTATGGGTAAAGCTTGAAAAGAAACTAAGTAGTCGTTTGCGCTGCCCCATGGCATTGGGCCCCTCTGTGACACCTTGTCACCTTATGAACTCCAATGCTAGGCTATGCGGGTGAACATGCTTAGGTAAAGATACCTAGAGTGGCTCGCCACCTGTGATCCCGTCGTACGGGTGCTGGTCATTTGGAGGAAGGGAGGTGAAGTCGTGGAGGAAGCACCGACAACCCTTGGGGGTGACGCGTACGATATCTATATGTACGTTACCTCGGGTACTTACACATAGAACCTTCAAAGCTAGTCAATATTCCAAGAATTGTGGAGGACTCGACCATCCTCCATGGCCAACCTGAATAGACTGGGAATAGTTGATCTCGTGGACGGTTTGCTTGTTTCAACTAGCCTACCTTGCACAAAAATTCATAGGATCACACATGCATTCAAATATGCATTAACACATCTATTTAAATATGTTCAAAACCATTCACACATCCATCTCAGAACCATTCACAGTTGCATATACATATAAATTTTAGAACCATCCACACATGCATGCATCTCAGCATCAAATTACATCAAAATTCAAACAAGTACATATATTCAACTCCTAAGTACAAAATTCAAATGTTTGCACAAATACATGTCCTAAGGAGCTATTATTCTTGGTCTGTAGTAGAACTCGCCATTGGGTTTGATCACTGTCTTTAACGAGGAAAGAAGCGATGGTTCCTTTGATCTCTGCTAGGTCTAGTTTTGACAACATTGTAGTCGAAATGGAAGGAACCTATCAATATGAAGATTAAGACCTTACATATGCATCAATTGAAAATAATCACTATTATTTGAAGAAGTACTAACCAATATGAAGTTCTCACATTTGTTCCCATCCTATATATGTTCCTCATCTTCCACAAAATCTTTAGATCGTCCACCAATTGCGTAAGGTACACATAAAGTTCATTCTTAGGTTGTTTTGGACCTTGGATAAGTATGACTATCATAATGTACTTCCGCTTCAATCACAGTGGAACTGCATCTTGGCTCCCTAAGTGGGTATTTGATAGAACTTTGGGTGTCCCGATCATTTCATGAGAAACACAAGTAGGTTTGGTGACGATCCGGCTACACTCGTACAACGAGGAGCACTTAGGCAATCGCTGAACCAACTCCTGGAGGTTATTGACTTTATTGTGGGTACGATCAACCTAAATACGAGGTTCTTTATCCCTGCAAGCAACCGAAGAATGAGCAAGAATAATTGAAGGCAATCTGAAATTTCAAATATAGATGAAGTATGATATATTGATATGGTGGAGTTCTGCAAAGTAGTCGAAATAGGTGGCCACAAGACAGAACTAGAGACAATGTTGTTTGACCCTGGGCAACAAAATTATGATAAAAAACCCAAAACTAAAGAGAGAATCCTAAGGGGTATATAAAGAGAAGAGTTGATCTGTTTCAGAGATAGTCCCAAATTATTTTAGCAATTGCGGTGTGCTCATAAAGGATTTGATGATGAGGCCAGATAAGTTGGAAAGAGCATGAGATAAGCTTTCCAAAGAATCTAAGATCACCCAAATCGGACCCCATATGCCCGTGATATAGACGTTTGAAGTCAAGGCTGTCACAGCAATCCGAATCAGAGTCTAGAACTTGTGGGACTTGATCTCTAGATCTTCTTGGACAAAAAGTACTATAAAGGGGCATTGATATTTTGAAAGTTGGTGATAGTGCCTTGTTAATGCTCAGCTAGGAATCAAAATTTCTATCCAAGAGGCCTTTGAAATCCTTAAATTCTCACATTTCCAGCAAAAGTCAGAACCTCCGAGATCAAAGTCAGAATATCTAGGTTCCGTAGATGTGTGGAGTATTTGGGAATACAGAGCCTCCGAGTTGCCCATCTGTCAAAGTTTCAAAAATTCAGATCATCCAAGTTTTGTGTCTGAAATCTCCCAGTTTAGGTTTTGACCTCGCCTATGTCGCTTGAGCTCAAAAGTTAGAACTCCTTGAAGTTTCCAGAGTGTCCAAGATACTATATGGACTTATCCATTGAAATCATTCTAATGTCCAAGTCGGTACGTGGAAGCTTGGAGTTAGTATACTCATCTTGCTTTGATGAATCATTGAAATCTCAGTATGTCCAAGTCCGTAAGTCAGAACTTCCGAGTTCTCGTATTGACCTTGCTCGGTTGAGCACTTTGAAATCTCGAAAGCTCCGAGTGCAATGTCAAAACCTTCAGAGTTTGTTCTAACCTAGCCTTGCTTAAGGCCATTCAATTTTCTAGAGGGTTCAAGTTCCAAGTTGGAACTTCCAACATCTGCTCATGTCCACTATGCTTTGAAAAAGTAGAAGTCTCTGGGTTCTTTGTCGGAGTCTCTGAGATCCACTTTTGGACTCGCTATATAGCCATTTTTTGAAATGTCAGATTCTCTAGGTTCATGTCAGAGCCTTTGAGTTTTACACCGTATAGGTGATATAGCCGTTGTTTTGAAAAAGTCAGAACATCCCGGTTCCAAGGTGGGACCTCCGGGCTTTGCCACTTTTGCTATATTGGATAGTTTTTGAGGGGTTGGCTATATGTACCCCCAAGCCTCTTTGCACATACAACTCTTGGCTAATCTAATCATCTAGTCTCCTAAGTGAAAACCCATCCTTCCTCAAGCCGAAAGTTTGTTGTTTGTGAGGAAATCATTGAGAGAGAGAGAGAGAGATTGATTTGTAGTTGAGCATTAAGCAAGAGTTCATCTCTAAGGATGAAGTGATTAAAGCTTATTACTCTTGGAGATTGGCTTCTCCTAGAAGGTTAGGAGTCACTTGGGATCCTTCAATCAGTTTGTGAAGTACCTCAAGAAGTTTGTGAGGGTTTAGAGCTTGCCTACTGCAAGGTGAAGAGTTTTCACAAGTGAGAGGGGGCTTTGCATTAGCAAGCTCTTTGAGGAATATTGCATATCAAAATATGCACCCTTGAATTCTCCTGGACTTTTCTGAATTCATTTTGCATTTATTTGATATTTACTTGATTTTATGGTATTTTCCTAAATAGAAAAATACTTTATCTTCACTCCCTAAATATCCTAGGCCAAAGCCCATTTCCTGGTTGTCTCCCTTCTCCCAGCCAGCCCCTTCCCCTTCTCTTCGTTCGACCTGTTTCTGGTCCAACTATCCGACCAAGCTCTCTTGCTGACCAGGCCCTCCTTTGGCTCTCATCTCTTCCTCTCTTTGGCCTAGACCAGCCCTTGTGCCTCGTCCCAATTAGATTCGAGACTGAGCTACTGACGCAGCGCGTTTCCCCTGCCTCGACATCTGTGCCACTACACACTGCCACCATGTGGCTCCGCCGAAAACCCTAGGGCTCGGGCTATAAAAGGATTGGTCATTCTTGACTTCCACGTTCCTCCAACGAGTGCCACCACTCCCCGAGCTGCGCCGCTATCATGAGCTTCCACCGCAACCGCTGTGATCTGGCCAACCAAGCCACCCTAGCTCGACTCCTTGCACCATCAGCACCACAAAGATGATGGGTGCTCGAATCCGTGATTAGCCACGCAAGATTCTGTCGCACCTGTCTTTCACGTGTAGTGAGCCTCTTCTCAATTCCTGTCCCCCGTGCCCTCTCCTCCACCCAAATTTTTTGTTTCCTTTACTCGAGCTCCACCTTCAATTCACGACTAATCGACAGCCTTCACTAGGTGCCATTGCCGCCAGCCATGTAGACCACACCACTCCAGTGCCATTTTAATTCTCTCCCAAATGCCATCTCGTCTTCTTCGCTGTCGAGCCCGACGGACAACAAGGCAAACCCTCCTCTGTGTTCTCTATATAGGAAGAAACGTGCACCCTCTCCTCTGCTTCTCTTTCTTCTTTCTCTTTGTTCTCCGTACAGGCCTCAGGGGTTGATAAGTGCCCCTCTCTCTTTTTCTTTCTCTATTTTTATTTTCTCTATAGGAAATAGAGTAGGAGTCTAGCCCTTTCTCTTCTATCTCCATCTTCTGTGTAGTGTAAAGTAAACAGAAGGGCACCCCTTCTCTGTTCATAACCTCTATCGTGCACTTGCGCATATAAAGTTGTGACCAATCTTTCCCGTCGACCATCAACTTTCCGTCTACCTTGTCAACAGTAGTTAGGGCCTGTTTGTTTAGGCTTTTTTTGGCTTCTGGACTTTGGCTTCGAAGCCAGAAAAGCACCTATTTACCTGCTTTTGGCTTTTGGCTTCGAAAAGCCTGAAACAATTTTTAAAGTTGTTTCAGGCTTTTTAAAGCCAAAAGCCAAAAGCAGGTAAATAGGTGCTTTTCTGGCTTCGAAGCCAAAGTCCAAAAAGCCAAAAGCCAGCCAAACAAACAGGCCCTTAGTATCATCACCACTCGTATAACCCCTCTTTCAATCGGGGTTGGATTTTTCTGAACAATCATCCCTGGCATGCATGATGAATTGTTCAAGGACACCTTGTCCCCTGTACAATGATTAGGTCATGCTACGAACCAAAGCAGCCACATGTCCATTCTACCGTGAACCCAAACATGTCATGCTTGACGATCAATCTTGCTATCGTCACGTCGGTTGATGAGTCCATTTTCTACTCATCTATTTCTTCAAGTTTGATCCTTATTCAATGCATTTTGACTAGATTAATTCCTGATTTCTGCTATTAATCAATAACTAATCATCAAATTGTGCAAATCTCTCTTTTTGGAGTATATATGTCTAGGATTGCAGGAAAAGGGGGCATATATTGATATATTTTGAAACTACATGTCAAAAGGAGTGCCCACGAAAAAACAAGACCCCGAACGGTGTATTCAGAGAGCAAGAGGACCAATGGCATGACTGTGGCCACCCGTACTGCACGGTCGTATCGCGGTCATACGGCACCGCCACATCAAACCGACTAAATTTCATTAAGGGATCTCGAGAAGAATCACGATGATCATTCTAGAAAACTCTAAACAACAGCTTTGATCTATAAAAAAAGAGAGGAGGAGAAGAAGAGGGGTAGCAGAGAGGGGAGAAAAGGAGAGGAGAGACCGGAGGACTGCAAGGGAGGACCGGGAGAGAAGGAAGAACCTCATGCCGCCGCCACCATAGCCACCATAGTTTTTGTACTCTCTCCATTACTATTGCCAAGAATCAAGGTTGTAAGATGGTTTAAGTATTTTAATCAAAATATTTTAACCTTTGGTATGCTTGTTGCAATGTTCTTCATTGATTTGATCTTGGTAATCTCTATGGATAGTGAGTAGTCCCTTGTAGGCTTTCGGAGGAGGATTAGCTTAGTAGATTGAAGTTTATTTGTATTGGATCATGTTTATTTTATATCTCGTATTCTCGATATGTTTGTCTCGTATGCTCATATTGATAATAGGCGCGCAAGGTGAACATCAGGAAGGACCCATACTTCCTTCGAAGTGAAAGTGACAACGACGTGATCTGGCACAGTCACAATGTTTTAAGCATTGGTCTGAATCATGCCTTAACAATTCTACTAACACAGCGGATGTCGATGCCAGGGTTGGAAAACAGATCCTATAGGCGGATGTTAGCGTAGGTGAGTCTTGGACGTGTGGCCCACTTGGTTATTTATCTTGATTATCGATACTAAAATAATTGTGCTAGTGATCCATATACTAATATTCTAATCTATAGGTAAAACTCACTCCTAAGCCTACCCTTCATCATATTAGCAATCTCAAGTTTTATTTCTGTATTTTTAATTTTAGCTTTATTTATTTCTCGCATAGTTTTGTCTCCACAATTTATTTCAGGAATACAATCTTCAAATCGACACACTAAGCATTCACCGGTACTCATTGAAATTTTCAATAACGATCTCAATGCCGTGACCATTTCCAGGACAACTCATTTCCTTAGGATTGATAAACCTCAGAATACTTCCAATGGACAACTTGCTGCAACCCATCTAGTCTGCTTGCTAGGCCGGCATCAACTAATTTTTTTGGTGCCATTGCTGGGGAAGCAAGCGCTGCTCGTGGTAACAGTAGCTTTCTTTTTGTTTTTGTTACTTTTAGTTGCTTAATTTTGTTTTATGTAATTTAGTGAAAATCTAATAAAGTTAGTTTTACTGAAATATGTGATATGATGAAAACGCACCTAATATTATTAAGCTTAAATTATTTCCTTTCTTTTTGAGAGGAAAAGCTAAAGAGTGGTTGCTTTCTCTACCAACTGGTACTAGAGATTCATGGGTTAAATGCTATGATATGTTTATGCCTAAAATGTTCCTACTTGCTAAATTAATCTAAGCCTAAAATGTTCCTACTTGCTAGATCAATCCAATTAAGATTCGAAATCATAGGGTTTCAACAAGAAGACAGAGAACCCATCGCTTTGGATGGGAGCGCATGAATGAAGCTATTAAAAAATTCCTAGTCACAGAATTGTCTAATGGCTTATTTTTCATAAATTTTATAATGGTCTTAATCAAATTTCAAGGAATATGCTAGATACAGCTGCAGGAAGAACATATATGACAAGGGTTGTGCGAGACGCTTGCAAATTGCTTGATGATAGGCTTGAAAATAACGCTCAATGGCACATCGAATGTTCAATTCCATCAACCAAGCGAGTGAATGCTATTGAAGGTAATGAATGTAATAATGAGCTAGTTAATAAAATTGATAAGATTATTGTCATGATGACACCAATGAATGAGGACAACATTCCTATTAATGCTATTGTTAAAAGAGAAACCAATGATGTTAATTTTATTGGTAGGTGTAATTTCAATAATAATGGTTGGAAAATTTTCAATTCTTCTAGCAATATTTTTTTTATCAAAAACCTTTCCCTAGTAATATGAACTACAATTCTAGTTTTAATGCTAATCATCCTAATTTAGAGGAACAAAATAAAAAATTACTGAGAAACTTAAAGCTCATGGTGCTTGTTTAGAATATATGAAAGGAAAATTAGGCACTCTTTCTATCGATACTAACAATTCGCAGGAGAGAACCAAAAACATAGAAGTCTAGATTGCTAAGATAGCTGAGAGTCAAACTCTCATTCTCGCTCAATTTGCTAGAAAACCATAGCCAAATCCTGTTGAGTCGCTCAAGGCCATCATTACGGATGAAGATATGCGCAATGAAAATGAGGTAAAAGATGATGAAATTACTATTGATAGTACTTTTGAAAACTTCATCAAGAATGAGTTTAAAAAGGCATAGACTTTAGGATAACGACAATGATTATCAAGAATTTTTTTTAAAGTTGCTTTGAAGGTTAGAGAATTAGAAGAAGAATCAATTAAGATGAAAGAAAAATTACCCTTCAAACAAGCAAACCTTTGAGAACCTATAATTAAAATCAACATGATCTTGGAGCCAGTGTTTCAACTATTCTCAAATCTCTTTATGAAAAGCTTGGTGAGATTAAATCTTGCCAATTCAACTTACAAAAAGGCCAAAAGGTATCAAAGAAGATGGTATTGCTATGGTTGAAGATTTTCATATGCTTATTGGTTTAATTATTGTGGACATTCTTGAAGATGCTAACGCTCCTATAATTCTAGGGAGACCATTTTTAAGAACCTACAGAGCTATGATAGATATGCAAGAGGGGAACATCAAATTTATCTTACACTCTTGTCAATTCGTCATGCATTTTCCAAGAAAAAAGATGTCAAAGTTACATGCTATAGGCCCCCTTAGGAATAGCTTCTTAAGGGCTTATAGGTGAAAAAAAGCCAAAAGCTAAACCTAAGGGCTAGCTTATGAAGGGCTTAAATTTTAAGCTTGTTTGGTTTCCTGTTGGTACCGAGAAGCCTCAAATTGGAGGCTTCCCGAGCTTCTCCCCTCCTCCCACTTAACCCATTCTAGTATTGCCCTTAGTTTTGACATTAATTACAAAAAAACTGCCATTCGCGAAAATTTCTTTCTTTCTTCCCCGCATCTCTCCCGCATGCCGCTCCCCTCCCTCTCATCTCTCCCATAGCGCCTTCCCCTGCTCACCCCCGCCTCCCCGCCGCCTTCCCCACACCAGATCCGGCCTCCCCCACCTCTCCCACCGCCTTCCCCGCACCAGATCCGGCCTCCCCCGCCTCTCCCGCCGCTTCCCCCACCGGATCCGGCCTCCCTCGTCGCTTCCCCGCTACTCCCCAACCTCCCCGCCACTTCCCCCACCGGTGCATAGTGCCTCCTGCGGCGGATCCCCCCCTCTCCCGTCGCCTCCCCGCCGGATCCCGACTCCCCAACCTCCCCCGCCACTTCCTCCGCCGGAGCAGAGCGCCTCCTCCGCCGGATCCCGTCTCTCCCGTCGCCTCCCCGCTGGATCCCGACTCCCCAACCTCCCCCGCCACTTCCCCCGCCGAAGCAGAGCGCCTCCTCCGCCGGATCCAGCCTCTCCCGTCGCCTCCCCGCCGAATGGTGCTGACCGTTTTGAACATTCAACATGGACTATCAATACAAGGTTTGCTGAGGTTTTGGAACGTGTAAACAAATTGGCAGGTGATATTATTCAACCTACTGACCCTACTTTCAGCAAAGTTCACCAAAGACTTAGAAAACCTAGGTTTTGTCCCCATTTTAATGATGCCATTGGGGCAATAGATGGCACACATGTTGCAGTCACGGTGCCCGCACACCTCAAAGTTATACACATGAATAGACATGGTTACACGAGTCAAAATGTCATGGCAATATGTGACTTCGATATGAGGTTCACTTTTGTGGTTGCTGGATGGCCGGGGTCTATTCACGAAACACGTGTATTCCTTGATGCTTTGGTGCAATATCAACATTATCCACACCCACCGCAAGGTAACTCATTTGTGACTTCTGTCTTATTCTATCTATTAGTCATGCAATATATAATGTTCATTCAATAATAAATGTAGGTAAATACTATCTTGTTGACTCGGGATATCCAAATCGAACCGGTTACCTAGCCCCATTCAAGGGACATCGGTACCATGTACCGGAGTTTCAAATATCTCAACCAGTTGGCATGAAGGAGATGTTCAACCACGGTCATTCATCTCTTCGAAATGTTATTGAACGATCATTCGGTTGTCTCAAGATGAAATGGCGTATACTTCGTGGCATACCTAGCTACCCTGTTGACAAACAAAAGAAGATCATTTCTGCATGCAAAGCTTTGCATAACCATATTCATGATAGTGCTCTATGTGATGAACATTTTGAGATGTTCCAAGGAGAAGAGTATGTTCAAGATGAAGTAGCAGGTGGTGGAGTGGACGTTGCTGCATCTAGTTATGATGATGGTACTATAGGCATAGTTTGAGATGGTATTGCAGCGAGATGAATTGCTATGTGCAATCTAGTTATTGTTATTTTGTTGGAAAGAACTTGTAGAGGTGCAAACCTATTTGATGTCAAAAAAACTTGTAAAATTGACTTTTCTTTATTTAGTGCTACAACTTGTCATATTATTATTGTTTTGAACTTTCACTTTAATTTTTCTAGCTATTTGTGCAAATAAACTCTTCAAAACAATGATTTAAACTATTAAACAGCAAACAAACTCTTGCAGGGGTAATTTAGACTTTACACACTTCAGCATACACAATAAGCTCAATTCCATAAGCCGTTCCTAAGCGCTCAGATAAATATCATTGGCTTATTTCCACCGCAGCTTATGAGGGGCTTATTTGGGCAACTAGCTTATGCACAAGCCCAAGCCGTTCCTAAGTGGGCCATAGAACCCATCACGCTAAAAGTTAGAGACTACAGGCAAGCCAAAAACCCATGGCCTCACACCCAAATGGGAGTTAAAAGGTAATAAGGTCGAGCTAACGACCTTAAACAACAACGCTTCATGGGAGGCAACCCATGCAAATAAAGGTTTGTTAGGTTTAATTTTAGTTTTTATTAAGTTTTTTGTTCAATAATAGTGATTAAACATCACCGAAGAGAGAAGAGAATTAATTTGGACACCCTTTATGCATAATTGATATGTACACATCTATCATTGTATTTTCCCTATATGTGCACCCTAATATCATTGCAAAAAATTAGTTTAAAGAACTTGGGAAGAGGCACAGAAAAATTTGCTAAGGAAAAAGAGTGCAAAAGATTTGTCAAGCAGTGGTATGACTGCCCTAGTCATACTGCTTGGTCATACCAAGATTGCAAAAAAATCCCACAGAAAAAAGAAAAACTAGAAGTTGAGCCGACCAACGGTATGGGTGCAACCGCCCATACCGCTCAGTCGTACTAAAGGGATGAACAGACTAAGGGCCCGAAGATAATGTAAAGAAGGTGTCCCAAACTTCAATATGGATGCTCCAGCCCATACCGAGCGGTCATATTGGAGTGGAAAACAACCTATAACGATCGAGGAAGAGCCCCTAATTCATATTTGCCCATCTATCTCTCTTTTCCTTCCTAAAAACCTCATAAACCATAGGAGAGATCTTCCCCTATACTTTTTTTTGCTTAGATTCCTCATGCACAACTCATTCAAGGTATGAATCTCCACCAATCATCCAATTACTTTTATCGATTATGGTCTACATTATGCTAAATATATCGATTAGGGTTTCACTTGTTTAGCCCTAATCTTAATCATTGAGACCATTAATTTGCATTATCTATTTGAGGAATTCATACTTTTCAATTTGAGGATCAATTATATATTTCTATTTTTGTTTGAAATGTTTTATTTTGATTATGTCATGGATCATGTACTCCGTTCACACACCGCACGTACTGACCGAGGGGCCCTCAATAGGCCTAGTGATCCATGACGCTCGGTGTGCGTCGCCCACCTCCAAAAGAAGGCTTACTAGCTGGGGATCAACATGAGCAAGCTGGGGAGGGAGCGCTTCAAATAACTTTGCAAGCCTCCAGTGAAGTTGACCAAGTGGGCATTGCTGACAACTATGATAGCTATTGGTATACATAATAATTTTCAAACTTTTTATGCCATAATGTCGGTATGCTAGATTTTTCTTCACATGATACATTCACTTATCATCGACTCACATATGAGTTTTTTGCTTACATTGTCACACACCATGCATCGTTATTTGGAGTTAATGATGACAGGATTAAGCTTAGGCTTATGAACATTGAATATGATATAAATCTCAATGAATGGTGTAATCTTTATATATAAAAGTAGCTGGGATTGCAGTGTTTTGATTGGTCCACGTTGTCCATAACAGGCCGTCCGATAGTTTTTCTAAGAATCAATGTCGTCCGATCTAATCCTCTCAGACCGCATCCCCTGCTCCTGTACTAACATGGCCGCCGCTTCCTCCTTTCCCACACCTCTGCTTGCTGCTCTACTGGCGTGGCCACCGGTCCGTCCGCATCCGTCGATCTGCTTGGCGATGCACGGCCCGCTGGCTGCCACTCCGTCCCATCCGCCGATCCGTTGGGTCGCGTATCGTCCCAGAACAAGCGGTCCGATGGTGTTTGTTCTCCCGTCCGATCTAATCAAAGACGTCTCAGACCGCTGCACTCATAATTCCAAAGCAGCAAAAAGAGTAGGCTTTCAAGGCATTGGACCCAATCGGATCGAAGCGGCTCCAGATCGGGGCGCCACGTACCTGTGGAGAATTGACGTGTTTCCCTCAGATCGGGAGATCCGCCGCGGTGGCGAGACTCCTCCAGGCGGCAGCACAAGAGCTCCTTCCCGAGGTGAAGCTCCGGGATTGCAGCGGCGGGAGTGAGCACAAGCCTATACTCACCTGGCCACCGCACTCCTTTTCCTCTATTGCCCTGCTACCATGGCTGCATCGCACAAATCCTCATGTGGTCAATCCCGTCGGCCGCGAGCCCGAGCTCTGCCCCCAGCCTGCCGAAGAGCCCACCGCCCCCGGCGTGGTTGTCTCCTCGACCACACCACCATCTCTTCCTCCCGTGGACACCTTCCCGTCCTAATAGTTGGCGCATCGAGGCTGACGGCAAGTGGTCCGAAGGAGGGAGGCTACCAGCGATCGATCAGGATAGCATCACGTCTCATCTCATCGAGCTCAATTGTAGGTAACATTCTTGGCCCTGATCTCTGAGTTGAATCCTTCATTGGTCCACACGAGGATGAGTTAACAGAGGACTCTTGCACTGAAACACCTTTTGATGGGCCACAAACAGGCTGATATGAGACGGCCCAGACCATACCTCATACTACAAAGCTCCGGTCAAAGTGTACTATTGTTAGTCAAAGAATACTAGAGTATTCCAGCATAAGCCAGGAGACTACAGCCTTAGCGTGTCGCTTCCTTCATTTAACGAGCAAGGATTAGGGTTAGGAACTCATATAAGCTAAGAAGCCGCCGTCTCAGCACCGCTTTCGTCACCATCGTCCAATCAACATCACTGTAAAAATCCAACTCTGTTGGTTCTCATCTAAGTAATTTTTCTTTCCACTTTGTATATACTTCTCTTTAAAATTGGGTTTGTACTTCTCTTTTATTTTTGTCTGGTTGTTTTCTACTCTTTAGTGTCAAAATTGGGATGAGTTTTATCCTACATTAGCATTTGCAAGAAAAGAAAAATAATAATTTTATAATACCTAACCTTCAGTCGAACTACATAAATAAAAAAGGTTGCATACCTCAATGGCATTATCTTTGTGCTCTAAACTTTTATCTTTCTCTACAGGAAACTGAACACCATTAATGATTAATGAAATTAGGTAAACCTGGTTTGATTATTCACAAATACATATTGCTACCTATCTTCAATGTATTTTCTACGTACTCAGATATTATCTTAAAAGCTAAGAAGAGGATTAAAATGGCCAATTTTATTTATGAACTTTCATTGGGTTATATTTGGAAAAGAATGTAACTATTTGTGTTTGAATTTTAGAATACCTGACCTTTAGCTCACTTAAATTCCTTTTCAGTAGCTCATTTAAATTCCTTTTCAGTTGCTTACTTAAATTCATTGACAACCAAATTAAACACTGCTGTCTATTGCATATTCAGTAGCAGTGTTGTATTTGTTGAGGTGCCATTGTTTGTTGCTTTTGAGGGATAGATGATTAGATGAATTAAAGCAACTAAATAGACACACATAGGTGCAAAATAACTGATACTTCTTAGTTCAAATAAAGTTTATGACCGAAGGAAATATATTGTTCTTCTGAATGTTTTATTTCCAAACAAATTTTGAAGCTAGACCCACTTTTTGAAGTGCAGCAGCCAGCCCATTCGTAGTACTTTGCAGTAGCAGAAGTGAATCCGTCCACAGCAAATACTAAATTGAGGATACAAGATCTTACCCAGACGTACGGAGCTAAGAAAAACAAGGATACGATATGTTTTTGCTATTTACTGTATTTCGTAATATGTTTTAAAAGTTCTACTTCATGCTATCAACTTGAGCTGTAAACTATGAACTGTGCAGCACTATTATCACTTTGATTCTGAAAAGAGGAGAAAAAATAGATTGTTGCCTCTACTTTTGGCCAAGGTAAACACCATCCATTCATTTTATTTTTGAAGTAGAAATTTTCATCATTGACGATCATTAATGATTAGTGAAATTAGCCGAACCTCATTTAATATAAGATATACTATTTCGTAGTAGTGAAGGGTGGAGGAGTTAAATCAATTTGTAATTTCGTGACTTACCTCATCTGCAATACTATTGCTACTTTGATTAATGCTTATACTCTGCACTGTTTATAGGCATTCTAAGAAGAGAAAAATTACATCTTCATCTCTACTTTTGGCCGAGGTAACCAACACGCTTTTATTTTATTTTTGAAACAGAAATTTCCACCATCAACCATGGTTAATAATTCCATAAGTTATCTCCTTTCTTCAGTTTATGATTTTCTCGCTCTTTGGCCAACAGTCGAGCACATGTCATGAAGTGATGTTTGGTGTATTGGTTAATCTGCTGATGGTTACTTTTTGGTTGTTTTGTTGGATCTGCTATCCATTAGTCTTTTTTCTTACCTCCTCTCCAGCTCACCTGCTACTAGGTTAAGTATACTTTTGGGTTCATTGGTGCCCCTCAGGGTTACATAGAACTAGAGATTAAATATGTCTGTTGTTCACACATCATTCGTATCTTTATTTAAAAGCATTATTATACATTGTCAAATAACCATATATAAATTATGAAGAAACTGCTATTAAGATGCCATCCATCTTTCCATCTGCCGGTTATTCTATCGAGCACAATAGCTTCCATAAAATGCAACTAATGTGCTTCACTACTAAAAACTATCATGTTTATGATGTAGGTATAAAAATTATCACTAGATCAATACGTATCATTATTAGTTCCAATGGCAACAGGGCAGCTATGGCGCGATACCAACATGTATTTAATGAGTCAACAAAATGATAGAAACATGAATACCGAACATGACCGTAAAAGAAAGAGTATGTTCTGTTTATAATAATTTTAGTAATAAATAAATTATCTTACTTTTAGTATGTTCTGTTTATAATAATTTTAGTAATAAATAAATTATCTTACTTTTAGTACTTACTCTTATAATGTTATTAGGACAAGTATATCATCCAACCACATGTCAAGAGCACCAAGAAATAGAACAGAATAAACGTAGACACTTAGTGACGCAATAAAGTTTGTTAGCACAAGCACGTCCAGGTCAATATACTTTTTTACTTTGTTTAATAGAATATATACAAATTATACGCTTAGATTTCTTTTTTTTATTGGTAACTTCACAGGCCTATATAATGATCTCGCTTTAAGTCCTTATGCACTACGTTTCACACATGACCATATTGAATACTTAAAAGGTATTTTTCTAAAGTATTTTAATATTGCACAAAGAAAATTTTCCAATTTATGTTTAGATAATTACAACATGTACTAACATATCATTTATTTGTTTATTTTCTCTAAAAAACTACGGCACACAGTATCTTATAAAGACATATCATATTATGGCAAACCAAATTATGAATGTATACATTGCGGTGCGATCTTTTGGTACCAAGAAAGAGTAAAATCACTATCTGCCAGTACAAAAAGTCGTATTATATATAATTCATGTTGTAAAGGCAGAAAAGTATCAATACCTCCTTTCAAAGAACCACCCGCATTTCTAAAGCAATTATTACAGTACAATGGAGATAGCCGATCAAAAAAGTTTATCCAAAAAATAAGACAATATACCGGTCTTTTGGCCTTCACGTCTATGGGTGCTAATATTGATAGATCAATGAATAAAGGAGGTGGACCAAATATTTTTAAAATAAATGGCTAGGTTCATCATCGTATAGGATCACTTCTTCCCAATAAAGGCAATGACCCAAAATTCATCGAGTTATATATATATGACACAGATAATGAAATTGAAAATAGAATCTGTGCGTTAGACCATGATGAAAAGAGAGAAGGCGACCTCGATGTCGATATAATTTCTGGCCTAATGCACATGTTAGATGAATATAATCCTTTAGTAAAGAAATTTAGAATGGCTAGAGACATGCTAAAAGAATATGGCAATGAAGAAATAGCTATACGTCTTATCGGAGCTAGAGACGGTGATCCTACACAATACGAGTTACCATCTGTTGATGAGCTTGCTATGATAGTTGTCGGAGATTTTTCAATGGAAAGTTTTAGACGTGACATAATAGTTCGACGTAAAAATGAAGGTCTAAAACAAATATCTTCCTTACATCCTGCATTTATGGCACTCCAATATCCTCTCCTATTTCCATATGGAGAACGAGGACACCAACTTGGAATTACATATAAAGAAATGGAAAATAACAAATCCAGGACTCGAACACGAGTAACAATGCAAGACTATTACAGATACCAGTTCCACTATAGAAAAAAGCAGCCTAACCCGTATCTTTGTTATGGAAAGCTATCATCACAAGCTCAAGTTGATGCTCACGCATGTATAGATGAATGTAGACTTAATTTCTTTGTAGACCTCCATCGCAGATGCAGTACGTAGTGGATGTATAAATAGAGAAACTATAGGTAAAAGGACAATTCTACTTGCAAGCCACACTGGTAGTCGCCGCTACATGATTCAGAATTATCATGATGCGGTAGCTATTACTCGCGAGTATGGAGCACCCTGTTTATTTATAACATTCACATGTAACCCCAAATGGCCAGAAATTGTAGAAGCTCTTGAGCCTGGACAAAATCCTAATAATAGACCTGACATAATCATTAGAGTATATAAGATGAAACTGGAAGAGATAATTGACGATATTAAAAAAGGCATATTTTTTTGGTCCTATCGATGCGTTGTTGTATTCAGTTGAATTTCAAAAGAGAGGTTTACCACAGACACATATTCTCACATGGCTATCTAACACTGAACAAATTTTCACTCCACAGACAATAGATAAATTTATTAGTGCGGAAATTCCATATGCATCTAAAGATTCACTAGGATATGCATTGGTTGCAGAACATATGATTCACGGACCTTGTGGCGATTTAAATCCCAATGCACCATGTATGAAAAATGGCAAATGCTCAAAGCATTATCCAAAAAATTTCAATGAAGAAACAACGATCCATGAAAATGGATTTTTCATATACAAAAGGTCTAATAATAACTGCTGCATTTATAAAAATAATATTTGAACTAATAATAGTTGGATTGTATCGTACAATATAGCTCTTCTAAAGAAATATCAAGCTCATATCAATGTTGAATGGGTCAATAAAATGATCGTTGTTAAGTATCTGTTTAAATACGTCACCAAGGGTCCTGACACAGCAAAAATTATCTTTGAAAGGCTTAAAAAAGATGAAGATGTACCGTTTGCTAAAAGCACAAACTGTATAGATGAAATAAAGGAGTATTTGCAATGCCGTTACATATGTGAACAAGATGCAATTTGGCGTGTTCTCAAGTATGACATACACAGTCATTTACCTCCTGTTGAACGTTTACCCGTCCACATGCCTCAAATGAACAACATAACTTTCCATGTTGATGTTGATTTATCAAAAGTTTTAGCAAATCCTTTTCTTCAAAAGACCATGCTAACAGAATGGTTTACAGCAAATCAACACTTTCCAGAGGCACGACTGCTTACATATTGTGAATTCCCTAAGCAATGGTGTTGGGATCAGAAAAATCGAATATGGAGAAAACGAACACATGGAACAAAAATAGGATGACTTTATTTTGTTGACCCTTCTGAAGGAGACCGTTTTTACCTTAGAATGTTACTAATGATTGTTAAAGGTGCTAGAAGCTATGAAGATTTGAGATCCTATAACGGCATCACATACAACTCTTTTAAAGAAGCTTGTGTTGCGCATGGCCTATTAGGCGATGACAACGAATGGTATCGTGCTTTTAAAGAAGCAGCTAAATGGGCAACACCAACGCACCTACGGAATTTATTTGTCACGATGATTCTATTTTGCGATATAGAAGATGAATACTCTTTTTTGAAAAAAATTGGAATTTTATGGTGGACGACTATAAATATAACCTTCAAAAATTATTTCCTAGTGCAGAACATGACGTAAAATTAGATGAATTAAGAGATATGCTTCTTGATGAACTACAGATATTGTTTTCTAAGAGTGGCACTACTAGAGACTATTATAATATACCTCAAAAAACAAGCTGAAAAATAATGATACATGTAACAGATTAATTGATGAGGAAATGTCATATAATATCGGCAACCTCGCTGAAAAAGAAAATATATTACTTGAAAACCTAAACAACGAAAAAAAAGCATTTGACACCATTGTTAACTGTGTGCTATCTGATTCACCCGAGTTTTATTTTGTTTCTGGATATGGTGGCACTAGAAAAACATTTCTATGGAATGCAATTGTTTCTTACTTAAGAGCTTGCAAGAAGATCGTGCTTACTATTGCTTCTTCTGGAGTTGCATCATTATTATTGCCTGGGGGAAGGATAGCTCATTCACGTTTTAAGATCCCGGTAGACATTGATGAAACTAGCTTATGTGATATTAAAAGAGGGACACACTTAGCTGATTTAATAAAAGTTACATCATTAATTATTTGGGATGAAGCTCTCATGACAAATAGGACTTGTTTCGAAGCACTTGATAGAACTTTAAGAGATGTTCTTGCTGTTAACAACCCAAATGCACATCTACTACCATTTGGAGGAAAAGTGGTCGTGCTTTGTGGCGATCTACGGCAAATATTGCCGGTAATAAATGGAGGGACACAACACGAAATAACAAATGCAATAGTAGTAAAATCACCGTTATGGAAGCACGTGCAAGTATTAGAATTAACCACTAACATGCGTTTAAATCAACCTAACATAAACAATGATGAAAAACTTGATATTGCTTCATTTAATCAATGGATTCTAGATTTAGGGAACGGTAAATTACCCGCTACGAAAAAGGATGGTGAAGCTGAAGCGACATGGATCAACATACCTAACGAGTTTCTTATCCACACAAATGGGCCAAAAATACCAGCTATTGTGCATGCTATATACCCAGATTTTATTAAAAATTACAAACATGCAAATTATATACGTGAGCAAGCGATTCTTACAACAACTAATGATATTGTTGATGATAAAAAAAAAGAGAACCTGCTAAGGAAATTCACTCAGTTTAAAATGGAAGGTCTCCTCCACTGGGACTTCAAGCCCGGCCTTGCGGTTGCGGCTCAGGTGCGTCGGCATTTCTCCTCTTCGGTCCATTTCTCTCCTTCATCGGCGGCCAGGGAGTTCTTCTTGGTTGTCTCCTTCTCGGCAATCTCTTTTCCACTCCCTGTGGAATCTGTTGGGGTGGTTCTCCAGTGCTGCATTGGTGGATATCGATCTGGCTTTCGTGTTCTCAAACTTAGTGATCAACGATTTTGGTTTTCTGTGGCTTCAAACAAAGTTGGTACTCGCTTAAGGATCGTGTCTGGCCAGATTTTACATGTCATTTTCATCTTTATCATGGTCATGTTATGGATATTCCTGCTACTGGTGGTGTTGATCTTGCGACACAATTCTGGCTTGATAATCTCTCTGCTAAAACATCTTGTCCTCCGACGGACGTATCATCATATGGGAAGCCTGCGTCTGTGATCTCATGTTCTAACGATCAAAGTCCTAATGATCATAAGCATGGCCAGTGTATTGCCGGCGGCTCGTCGGAGTTCTTGCCTCAGGAGACTTTGGTTTTTGGCTCTTTTACTGGTAATTCAAATCCTCCTGAGATTTCGGGTATAATCAAGCCGCGTTTTGCGGGGCGGAATTTTTGGAAGGAGAAGAAACTTAACAACCCACCTTTTCCGATCTCCTATTGTTACATGCCCTTGATTTACGTCAGACTGGTTATCCAAATTGTGAGGTGGCACGTACTTTATACTTCTATGGTCTCCCGCCTTCACATATCATTCACAGATGCCTGGGTCACTGTGATATTTGTGAAGCCGCATCACATCAAGCTAAGGATTGCCCTAACGGCCTTTTTAAGCCCATGTCAAATGCTCAGCTGATGGACTGGGGATTGCTCCTTTTGTCATCATACTGGTCACCCTTTAAAGGCGTGCCCAAAGGCTTGGTGTTACAAATGTATGGTTTTTGGCCATTTTACTTCGGACTGTTCGATCAAGCAAGTCTGGGTTGCTAAGAAGCCTGTTACACGGGTCTGGGTTGTGAAACAGCCTGCCGCTGTGAAACAGATTGAGCCGGATCCTGTGAACAGAATGTTCGATTTCACAGCTAGCGTGTTCCCGTAATATCTGCTCCGGTGCTGGTGATTCAGAGTCTGAAATTTAGTACACTCCGGTAGAAGCTTTTCTACATTTTCTTGGCATGCAGTACCACGAACTTACACTAGGCGCATCTCAATGGCTCCTTTTGGTACTATCCAGGATTGTCAGAAACTGAGTTTTGCTTTTAGACAGACTGTGATCACTGAACTTTTTTCTCTTTCTCTGAACCGTGGTCTTTTCAAGAAATACCTTGGTGCTCTGAAATGCTCTTCTGATGCCGGGAGTTTTCCTGTGAATAAAAGAACCTGGGACATGGCTTTTGATTCCATCCTCTGTGACTTAAGGGAGACTGTTCCAGCTCTGTATAACATTCAGGCTGAGCTCTCCTCTGCTAGTGCTGCCGCTAATTTACCTGTTGTCCCAAGTGATATGGCTGTGGATGTGGTTCCTCTGTTTGGGCCTCTGGTGGACCATTATGCTACTAGACCTTTGTCTACCTCGCATGTTGAACCTGCTGGCCTCGAGGTGGGCCTTATAGACATTGATTCATATGCTTCCTCCTTCGCGCCAAATTTTTCTGAAGAAGTTTGCGAACACAAATGCCTCGAGGTTCCCTCATCTGATAATCAAGCGATCACCACTGTTGGGCATTTGGCCGCTCCAGCTTGGGGTCGTCCCAAAGGGAAAAAAGTAAGGTGTGCAACACCTATTGTGACTACTGAACTGCGTCGTGGGCTTCGCAGCGACAAACATGGCTTTGTGGAAATGTCACTTCCTGATCTCCCTTCTAGGCGCAATAAATCTGAGATTCCAGTGGCGCCTAACCCTGTAGTTTTTCAGGTTCGCACCATGCTGCGTATGGGCGTGGAGCTCTATGAGATCGATCCTGCTGATCTCACGGAGGAGCAGCTTCTGCGTCAGGCTTAATTCCTCTTTCATCTCCACTCTCTGTTTATTTTCGCTATGTCGCATCGTGGTAGTTCTGTCTTGTGGAACATTTTATGTTGGAATGTCCGTGGGTTAAACTCAGAGACCAAGTGGCCAGCTCTTAGGAATAAAATTGAGGAAAGTGGAGCTTCCATTGTGTGTTTGCAAGAAACGAAAAAAAACCTCTTTTGATTTCTCCTCGATCCGCAAATACGCCCCGCGTCGTTTTGATCAGTTTGCTTGTGTCCCATCAATTGGAGCCTCGGGTTGTCTTCTTGTCCTTTGGAATAGCAAGGTTTTTTCTGGTTCAATTGTTTTACAAGAAAGCTTTGGCATTGTTATCCAGTTTACATCAACTGCTTCTGCACAAGTATGGACCCTTGTGAATGTGTATGGACCATGTGTTGAACCGCGCAGATCAGAGTTTGTTAATTGGCTGTCTGAACTGGAGATATCTGATGATGACCTGTGGCTTCTTTTGGGTGATTTTAACTTCTATCGTTATGCCGAGAGCTGCAATAGAGACGGTGCTGATATGAATGACATTTTCGTCTTAATGAGTTAATTCATCATCTTGGGCTTAATTGAGTTGCCGATTAAGGGGCGTGCCTTTACATGGAGTAATATGCAAAATGTGCCTCTCCTCGAACAGTTAGATTGGTTTTACCTCCACTGCCTGGACTCTCAAATTTCCCAATACACAAGTTCACCCTCTGTCTCGGCCAGTCTCTGATCATATACCTTGTGTAGTTAAAGTGGATTCTTTTATACCTAAGGCTTCTATTTTTTGCTTTGAAAACTATTGGATTAGGCGTCCTGGTTTCTTTTCTCTTGTAGCCGATGTGTGGAATATTGACAGAGAGGGTAACAGTGCTAAAGTTTTGGCGGCAAAATTTAAACTTCTGTGTCAGGCTCTCAAACAATGGTCTGGGAACCTTTCGCGGTTGGACATTTTGATTCAGAACTGCAATATGCTAATTCTTATGCTTGATGAATATGAAGAGTCCAGAGCTTTACATTTGACTGAATGGAATTTTCGTGCCATAGTTAAAGCTCGTTTGCTGCATCTTTTGGACTGCCAGAGGGACTTTTGGAAGAATCACTGCACGATAAGGTGGGCTAAGCTAGGTGACGAAAACTCTGCTTTTTTTCACTCCATGGCCACTGTAGATATAGGCAAAACAACATCGCTAAATTTATCATGCCTGATGGCACTGAGGTGGTGGATCACACCGAAAAGACAGCTATTTTGTGGGAACATTTAAGCTTTGTTTGGGTCAATCCACGCCAGCAGAGATTCCGCAGGAATTGCTTGAGCTAATCCCCATGGTTTTGGGTTTGGAAGCGTTGTCTGCACCATTTTCAGAAAAGGAAATTGATGATGTCGTTGCATCTTTGCCATTGGATAAATCGCCTGGCCCGGACGGGTTTAATGGTCAGTTTCTCAAGTCTTGTTGGCCCATAATTAAGCATGATTTTTATGCGCCCTGTTGTGATTTTCATAGTGGCACTGTTAATCTAGCAAGTATCAATGCGTCCATTATTGCGCTCATCCCAAAAAAGGCCTCTCTTGAAAGCCCCAATGATTTTCATCCGGTTTCTCTGTTAAACTCATGTCTGAAACTTTTGACAAAACTTCTTGCTAATCGCTTACAAGCCCGGATTCTTGACCTTGTGCACCGAAATCAATATGGTTTTATTAAGACTCGAACAATTCAAGACTGCCTGGCATGGTCTTTTGAATATTACATCAATGCAAGCATTCTAAGAAAGAAGTTTTGCTGTTGAAGCTCGATTTTGAAAAAGCTTTCGATCTGGTTGAGCACATGCCTATCTTGCAGATTTTGGAAAGGAAAGGTTTTGACCCATCACTGGCTTGGTTGGATGAGGAGTATATTGAGTCTGCCACCTCATCAATTTTGCTTATGGTTTTCCAGGCAAGGTGTTTCATTGTAAAAGGGGTGTGCGTCAGGGCGACCCTCTTTCGCCCCTTCTTTTCGTCGTGGCAGCTGATTTTTACAGACTTTGATCAACCACCATTTCCGTTTGGGGAATCTTTCGTCACCTGTCCAATCCCGGGTCATGACTTTCCAATAGTCCAGTACACCGATGATACGTTGCTTATGCTTGAGGCTCGTTTTGATCAGCTGCATGTGCTTAAGGAGGTTCTTCTTTCTTTCCAAGAGGCCACTGGGTTAAAGGTGAACTTTCATAAATCCTGCTTAGTCCCAATCAATGTTGATCCTTGCCATACGGTGCTCCTGGCCCAATTTTTTGGATGTACGATAGGTTCGATGCCCTTTACGTATCTTGGGCTTCCTATGGGCACAACTAAACCAACTGTGACCGCTCTGGCACCTCTGGTTGATTCGGTGGAGCGAAGATTAAATGCATCTTCCAGATTCTTGACTTATGCTGGCCGTCTAGTGTACATTAACTTAGTCCTCTCTTCACTGCCCACATTCTTCATGTGCATGATCAAGCTCCAGAAGTCTTTAATTAAACATTTTGACTCCTTGCGTCGGTTGTGTCTTTGGAGGAAGGATGATCTTACACGGCGACCAAACTGTCTCGCTGCTTGGCATATGGTTTGCCATCCAAAACACAAGGGAGGCCTGGGCATCATGGATCTTGAGCTTCAGAATGAGGCTCTTTTGCTGAAGCACCTATTTTTTCTTTAACAAAGCCAATAAACCTTGGGTTGAATTGCTTTGGCATGCACATTATCAGGACTCTTTACCTCAAGTCAGTGGCAGGGTTGGCTCCTTTTGGTGGTGTGATGTTTGCTCGTTGATGGAAATATTTAGGGCTATTGCCAAATGCTCTCCTGGGGCTGGTTCGACTGTGCTCATTTGGAAGGACAACTGGTGTGACGAATTGCTCACAGTGAAGTATCCTCACCTCTTCTCATTCCGCTCTGATCCAGATGTGAGCTTACAAACTTTATCATCCACCTCATCTGTTGAGCAGCTTGCTTCCTCCTTTGCAATCCCTATTTCTCCTCAAGCTTATGGAGAATTGCTTCAACTTAGAGATCAGCTTCATAATCTCATGTATGAGGAGCAAAGGAGACAACATGATGATGAGTGGTGTTTTTTGAAGCATGCTAGGCGCTATTCCTCTACTGATTTCTATGGCCTAATGTTTGAGGGGGTGAAGGCTAGCTTTATCTTCACTAAACTCTGGAAATCCAAATGCCTCCCTAAGCAAAAGGTTTCATGTGGTTATTGTTAGTGGACAGATTAAATACACGTGACATGATGGATCGACGCCACTGGCATTTGGACTCGGGTCTTAATTGTGTGTTGTGCTCTAGTACTACGAGGGAGACCAGGGACCATCTATTTTTCCACTGCAGCTTTGCTAGGCGTTGTTGGAGACATATTGGGATTTCTTGGACTTCTAGCCAGGACATGTTATGCATGTTTAAGTTGGCCAAGCTCTAGTTTAATGGGCCATGCTTCATTGAAGTGGCCATTCTGCTCTCTGGAATTTTTGGAAGCAGCGTAATGCATTCATTTTTTATAAAAAGAGGCCTTCATTAGCTTCCTAGCTCATCCTTTTCCGCCGTGACCTTCATCTTATTACTCATAGAGTAAAGGCAGCTGACCATGACTCTTCTTTAGCTTGGATCTCCTTTTTAGTCTAAAGTTTGGTTCTTTTCCTTTGTCTCTCTTTTCTTCCACATGTAAGTCTCCTCTCTCTGTATATACCTTGTAACTTTACCATTTTATTAATAGAAAAAATACAGTAGGGGGGCTCCCCTACTGTTCAGCAGTCAAAAAAAATTATTAACTCCTATATCTTATCATTAGTACCCGATGAGCCAAAAGAGTATTTGAGCTGTGATTCGATCTGCAAATCATCTGACACATCAGAAAATGCTAATATATTATATCCTATTGAGTTCTTAAATACATTGAATGCAAATAATTTTCCACAACATAGATTGATTCTTAAAAAAGGCGTTCCTATTGTGCTTTGGAGAAATCTGAACCAAAGCAATGGGCTGTGCAATGGGGACACGACTCATTATTACTAATCTGGGGAATCAATAATTGAGGCAGTTATCATAACTGGATCTAATATAGGAGAAAATGTATACATACCCAGAATTATGTTAACAACTAAAGATAACAAATGGCCATTTGTACTCCAACGTCGACAATATCCTATTAAAGTTTGCTACGCAATGACCATTAACAAAAGCCAAGGCCAAACTCTAAAGTCAGTTGGTCTTTATCTTAAAAAGTTCATTTTTACTCATGGCCAGTTATACGTTGCTGTTTCAAGAGTCACATCAAAAAATGGTCTTAAAATACTTATTGAAAATGAGGATGGAACCTGTGGATCAAAAACAAAAAATATTGTGTACCATGAAATTTTAAGAGCAATGTGACAATTACTTTTTTACAATGTAACTATATGTATACATATTACTATTCTACGAAATATAACTTTGTCGCAAATAGTTGGCTAAGTACTAGATTCATTGTAAAATTAAATTGTAAACATTATCACTATTCTTTGTAGATGTCACTTCAGCTACTCTCAGAACTAACTATTGGATTCAAGTTTGTGACAATTTGTGTGCGGATATTAAGGATGTGGGTCTTCGTGGTGCCACCGATGAGGGGCCTATCAAGCACACTGACCTCATTTTGATCAATGAAAAGGTATTCAAGAACACACACATAAATTATAAATGGATAAGATGTGCCTGCGTGTCTATTTTCTCAAGAAGTATTACTTATTTGGAGAGAGTGATGGTGTTACTCCAAGATTAATTGGTATACTGCATGTTTGTATAGCAGCTTATACACACCTTAGACTTAGCGCAAACATTATGTTGTTTGCCTATCTGAAGAAATTCAAATACGCAGATAGGTGGTTGGAATAAACTTCACCCTACTTTGGGAATGGAAGGAGGACAGGTTGATGATAACAGAAGATGAAACCCACCCAATTTAGTACACTACTCTGGTCATGTAGAATAGTGACTTATTAGTAAAAACCTTGGATGAAGAAGCAAAAAGAGCAAAGATTATGTTCCTGAAATTAGGACTTATATGTAGTACTCAACTGTTGTTCAAGTTGAATGCATGCCTGTATTTTGTTAGCTGAACCACAAAACTGTAGTTACTTCTTGCTCCGGTTTTTGGTGAACCATCTATGGGTTCTAATGCACAGGAACTTGAAGCTGTTCCATTAGATAGAACAATGGCAAGTTGCTGAGATGTATCCTTTCCTGAGAATATTTTGGCAATCATGTAATGCATCTAACTAGTCTGAACTACCTTTTGTTGTACTTTGTGAGTCTTGAAGTTGGTCAAAACAGCTAAAGATAGAGAAATAGTTAATTCATTGCATCTATATGGAAATAAATGTGTAGTTTTTACTGCAGCAATCTAAATAAAACCATTTACATTGACAACAGGGCAACCATATGTATGCTGAAATTGGGAAAGATAATGTCGATGCTAAGAAGCCACTTCTCGAAGAGGGGAAAGTTTACATCATCAAAAAATTTGGTGTTTGCAAAGCTAGAGCAGATTACAAAGTAGTTGAAAATCCTTTTATGATCAGATTGTACCCCACCACACCATTATTGAAGAAAGAACAACTGGACCACCTACCTTCCCGCTATACACCTTCAGCTTAATGCCTTTTCAAGCACTGTCGTCTTATGTAGATAACAAATCACGTTTTCTTGGTAAGTATGAAACTCACAGCATACTTTATACTTTATTGATTAAAGCTATATGGCACTAACAATATTTCCTGCTTCATAGATGTGATCAGTGCTATAGTGGCGGTTTTAGATGCTGAATGGGTACAATCTCCAGGAAGGAATACACCCTCACTTAAGAGAATTATCATCCTAAAGGATATTAGGTTGGTACTATAACAATAAAACCTCAATTACATATGCACTCCTTTCTAAAAAAAATACAAATAATGGTAACTAATCAATTTTTATATACAGTGAGAACCAACTAAAAATAACTCTATGGGGCCATCGGGCAAAGCAATTGATGGTGACAAGGTACATGAGATTGGACAAAACCAGCCATTGATTGCTATCTTCGTTGGTTGCCTTATGAAGAACTATGGCGGTATATCTCTACATAAACTCATGTACAAAATGCTATACTCTTTGTGTTTTATGTACTACTAATCTTAATCATATTTCTAGGTGAAGACACACTTAGTGGCAATTCAGCCTGTCGCTGGTATATAAACGAGAATATTCTGGATATTCACAACTTTATGAGAGGTATATTTTTTGTAAAGACATCATCTAAAATAGCTATTCTTTATCATCTACTACAAATAATGCTAATAATATTAATAAAATTTGTCAAGATTGGAAGAAGATTTTGAAAAAGTAAAAAAGGTTCCTCTTAATGCTTGCGAACAGCGACGTTCCATATTGGTGGATGAACTCCAGGAAAAAGAACTCATAGACCTGAAGGGCCTTGATCCTTACATCATAAGGTTAGTGCTTATCTAAACTCTGAATTTTTGCTGAATCAAGTATTTGCTGCAACAAGTAATACACTAGCATTTGGCAAAACCACACTTACAAAACTTTAAATTTTACCATATAGTCAAACACTTTCAGGGACTATAAGTTTTATATTGCCTCTGATTCCAGCAAAGACAAAAGACATACAAAATCAAGGAGATCAAAGAAGCATTCGATCTTTGTGCTGTCAAAAACACTCCCTCAAGAACCTATTTATTTTGACCATTAAACTCAACACTTCAGATTGATTGTCAAAACTCAACACTTCATATTTATCTAGATTACTATTTTTTGGTTATTTGCTACATAAAAGATTTCAAAACCTAACTGAATACTTGGGCCATTAACACGGTTGTCAGATCCAGTGATATATAGTGGCAGGTTTAATAGCTTGGGAATTATTACCGTATGTTGTTTCATAGGTTAATAAACTCATAAACTAACAGCTCCAAAAAAGTTCAAATAACTCCAAAATATCATTTAAGTACAATTACTATTTTTACTCTTAACTCTTACTTTTCAAAGTACCGTAAGTGCAAAAGTAACACATGTTATCTATTTTTTATCCAGGATGATATTTACCTTACCACCATTACAGTAACAAGGCTTAGTCCAAACCAATAATGGTGGTTTAAAACACATATAAATGCAAAGGATGTGGGAAAGGAGCAAGACCTCAAAACAACACATATAAATGCAAACAAGGCTGCCAGACTACAGACATTAAATTCAGGTACCAACTCTTAAACTAAATCTACATATGATTCATTTGAACTTTTTAATATGAACTTTGTTACTCAAATTCCATTAAAATACAGGTACAAACTATGCATAATGGGAACTGATGGAACAGCTGAACTGGAGTTTATTTTATTTGGTGAAATTGCACAGGAAATCATTAAAAAATCATTCACCAATTACAAGCAAAAATGCATGCTGATTATGTGCTGTTGAAATAAAAGATATCATATCACAAAATACTCTTTTGCTGTCAGTATCTCAACCAACAGCTACTACAACAAAGGTCCATCATTTGAAGTCAAGATAGTTATCTTTCAATTTGGAAAATCCATTATGCCAACATGTTTAATACTATTGGATCAAGCAGTACGGCAAGCACAAAAGCCCACATGTTACCCCTTACTCCAATCAAATCATTATCTACAGAGCAGCGGTGCCCAAAATAACCAAGAAAAGGCAAGATATTATCTGTATATTTACATTTTACTTTAATTGTAGAACTTGATCTACATCACTATATGCAGGACCCAAAGACTGATAACCAACTAAGAGAAGCTAAGGGACCTTATCAGCGCAATACAGCTCAAAAAAGACTCTTAGAGTGTTGGGAGAGGGGTCCCCCACGCTACCTGTTTTCGACTCATTTTCCGTACTTAGGGGAAATCGATGAATCTTCAAGCTCGTGCGAACGCCAGGTTCGTGCAAACACCAAGACCGTGCCAACGCCAAGTTCATGCGAACACCAAGACCGTGCCGACGCCAAGTTCGTGCGAACACCAAAACCGTTGCCGACGCCAAATTCGAGGGAACGCCGGGACGGCCGACGCCAAGTCCGTAGCGACGGGACGATCGTCGCACGGGGGGACGCATATGACGAGCGGGGCCCGCTGGATATTCCCAGAATATTCCTAGAGGAAAAGACCGGTTCGTCCTCTAGGGCACTAGGTATTAGGGGCAATACTGTTTAAAAAAAATAATTCAATAAAATATATAATAAAATAAAGAAATTTTATATATATGAATTAATATTAGTATAAAAAAATAAATATAAAAGAAATATAAAAATAGTTAAAATTATATAAAAAAAGTAAAAAATAAAAAATAATAAGTTAAAATTTAAAGTAATAAAAGTTTTTAATAAATAATTTTAATTTAAATAAAAATATAATAAAAGATATAAGTATTTTAAAGTAAATATAATAAAAATTTATCAAAAAAAATAATTATTTTTAAGGTAATTTCTCATATCTGACCATACTATTCTAAGAATCACATCTGGCCTATTCCTATATAAATATTCTCGTACAATCTCATCTTAGGAAAGTACCGTACATAACGTCTCTCATTTGATGTATATCGGAATGAAATAAACAAAATTAATATTTATATAATAAAAGTAATAAAAAAATCTATCAAATAAAAAATTATTAAAAGTTTTTAGTTTAATAATAGTAAAAAAAACAATTGTAAATATAATAATAATTAACATTAATTAATTTTAGATAATAATTGTTAAATTATTTATATATATTATAATAAGTTTTAAAATAACTGTAATAATTAGAAAATTAAAAAATGGTATATTAAAAAGATAAATAATAATCTAATATAATACTAAATAAAAATTTAAAATTAAAAATAAATTTAACAAAGAAAAATCTAAATTTTACGTTTTAATGTATTATTAAAAAAAATAACAATACAAGTTTAAATATACAAACATATACATATAATAATTCAAGGTAAAAATTTAATTAATATAAAAAAAAAATTAATTAAAAAATTGTAAATAAAAATAATTATTTTTAAAAAAATTTTAATAATCACTTTTATAACAAAATTTAAATAAAAATTTAAATCAAAATTTTAAGTATTCAAATTGTAATTATTATATTTTAAAAAATATTGGTAATATTATTCCGTTGTGTGGTGTGAGGTGGTAGTAGCCAGTAAGCCAAAATATGTAGTCCTTAAATGGTGTTAAAGTCTTTGGTACACACTCGTGAGAGTAGTATCCAAAGAAATCTCATTCGTCTAGTATATGTGTGGTATTAATATACTTTGGCCACAAGCATCCGATCGTGGTCACTAGTGTACTTTTCAATCAATTGTACCTGATCATGTGCCTAATGCTTGTAATTCTTAGAGAACAAACCTCACTTACATCCTACCGGTTTGGCCCAACTATAGGGGTACGATTGCAGTGTATTCTCCCGCAATGATCAGCTAGCCACATAGATTGAATCCATCTCAAGCCTTTACGACTGGCCTATTTCCTTGACCAGTAGTCTGCATCAGGAGGGACAGCATCATAAGCTTATATGATATCCAGAATTGGGTAGGTAGTGATCTACATCCACAAGATTATACATAAAGAAATCATCTACCAAAAGAGCTTTGAAGTCTTAATGTTTCATGTGCCCCTCCATAGTAAGAAGCTTCATTTTGTCCTACCTTCTCATAGTTTATTGTCATGTGTATTGTGTAAAGATATACCATTGGAATGGTAGGTGCAGGAGTTAATTCGATTCCACTGAACTAGAGGTGCTAGGATAATCTCATACAATAGGTAAAAAATCAAAAAAAAAAAAAAAAAAAATATCCTCAAAGAATGGTGGAGATAATCTCATAGACTCCATGATTAAGGTATCCGAACTCTCCTGTCTAGAGTATCTTCAGATTTCACATACTAGATAATTACTTATAAACCGAGGCATGATCAGAACATATCTATTTGTTGTCCAGAAAGACAAGCAACGGTTTTAAAGCGTTCCAAGCTTACGCTTCTTGGTTCATATGGCCACATTTACTTTGGCACAAGCAATAACCCCATGTGACAGATAGGATAAGAGAGTTTGTTAATCTTTCTCTCTTCTTACCCACTGTTACAAAAGGAGTAAGCAAGTAATTCTGTTATTCTTTGTTATACCGAACTATCTTGTATTAAGTTTAGGATATATAGACTAGATATCAAAATCGCATCCAAAGCTCTCTCCCCACCCATGCCTTGGATAAAACCCGCAGGATCTGAAACATGGCATAACTCAAATCAAGTATAGAGTGCAAGATGTTTTCCTGTCTCAAGCAACTAGTACTCATTAGTACGAGGTGAATGGGAATTCTCGGAGGAGATGTTTCCAACTTATGGATTATTATATCCAGTGCATATACCTCACAGAATAAGTTAGAACATCATTCGAAAAGTTACTAAACCTCACCAACCCCATATTTACGATATGACCGAAACCTTCTGATTTTCCTTTCATAGTTGAGTTTTCAACTTCTACATCTTACGTTATCAATTTTTGAAGTAGTGCGTAGACGACCCTACACTTTCTGTTTTTCATTCGTCACGAGCACAAATTTATATAATCAAAATCTAGTAGAGAGTATCATACATACAATAAAACGTAATGAATGAAAAGTATTTACTTTACCCCTTTAGTCAATCACACCATTCATTCCAGTCAAAGGTACAGAAGGTATAGTAAGCCCCCTCCTCCAAAATGGACTGCAAACAAGTTATCTTATCGCCAAAGCCTTGTGAGGAAACTGTACGAGGTTTTTTGCACTTATAGCTTAACACACAAGTTGACACTTAGATGGCTTTTGCCATAATCGTGAATTTCAGACACCGAAACCATTCAAGCTAGCAAGCCGCGACGTAAACCCCGCATGTATCAACGTACAACCAAAATTAATGTGAACAAAGTATACTTGTGAATGCCAACATCAATGGTGCACTATAGCACATAGAGCATATATGGTCTCACGAACTTATTACAAAAATCTAAAAGAGACAAAGTCCAATCAATTTACCGAACATGACCATTCAATATCAGCCTCAACCTTATAACCTATTACCAAATAAAGTAATCCATACTTAGGACACTGATAACAATTATAAAATTGGACTCAACACCCCAACTTAAACCCTTAAACTTACAAAAGAAGGAGAACATCGTTAACGAGATTATATGTCATCGATAGGACGAAAACAGAGCTGCAGGTCTTAGCAGCTATGATCCTTCCAAACTCTAGTAAGTAAATTTATTCATGATCATATCCGATGCCAA